>LOEQ01003879.1:203311-216299 GCA_001685075.1 Bramus lutescens
AATTGCTATTTTTACTATGTTGATCCTACCCATCCAAGAGCATGGGAGATCCTTCCATTTTCTGGGTTCCTCTTCAATTTCTTTCTTCATTGACTTAAATTTCTTGTCAAATAGATATTTCACTTCCTTTGTTAGAGTTACCCCAAGATATATGAAGGTTCAAGAAGCATGTGGGAGAATCTTTAGCCCTCCTGATTTATGGATGTGACATTTTTCCAATCTCTGATCTGTGGGTTTTTTTTTTTTTTGCTGGGGCACCTCAGAGAGAAAGTCTCCAAGAAATCAAGAAATTAACTATAAGATGAACACACAATCCTTCAGTATGCCCCTGGATACTAAAAAGAGGAATATCTGAGTTTACACCTCTAGCCTCACAAACCACTATAAGAAAATATGCCTAGACCTGTATTTTCTTTCAAAGTCCTTATGCCCAAAAACATTTAAAAAGTAAATCTCAATAAATAAGATATTTTTCTTAATTCTGAAAGAAGTGCAAGGTAAGGGATTAGATTTAAATGTAAAGAAATTAAATTTTGTCTGGACTTCTTACTTTTGAGAGTGTCAAAGTCCTATAAATGATAATTTATTTTAAAATAAATAACCTACTGAAGAAAGAAAGTACTTCACCATCTTCTCTGAATCGTTCTTCCCTGCTAAGCTCAGGAGCTTCCCTCTGTTGAGAGAAGTTTAAAATTCCACTTTAAAATTTATTTTGAGCATAAAACACACAAGCAGATATAACAGCGGTAATTGCTTGGAAAATATGTCTTTAAAGGTAGATACGCCGTTATTTGTGTATAGCAGAGCTTGACTCTGCTAACATTGCTTATTGCCCAGCTTGGATTAATCAAGTGCCAGCTGTGTGCCACTAACTCCAGAGAGTTAGATATGTCCTGGGAGGTCAGATGACAACACTGCAACTGGATTATCACTCAGAAAGGGCACTCCCTCTCTGTACATTCTGGTTTTATTCCTTCACTTTCGTCTCTTCTGACCTTTCTCTCCACCTTCCTGATAATGCCTTCCTAGTCTACAGGAAAGAGCAGCACGTGCCATTGACCCATCTGACAGAGGGAGTCTCACATATCCTAAAGAGAAACTGGGTGAAACTACATGAAGTAAGACCAAGATCTCAGTCATGGCGTAGGGCAGGAGGAACGGGGCACTGAAGTGAGACGGAGGAAGTCACTGAAGACAGACAGCAGAGAAAGGAAGGCCTAGCTTTGAATATATGAAATTACTAGTCCTATATATGTGCCTAAATAAAAAGTATAGTTTTAAAAACATGATTTTTTTAATTAAAAAACAAGCTAAAAGTAGAAAAAGTTATCACTTAGATAAGTGAGTTCTGGGTTCAATTCATGAACTGAGGTCAAAGAAGCTCAGTATAATTATGAAGGAATTGCTCTACAGAGAATGTGGGTCATGATAAACTTGAAGATTGATGTGCCAGCCCCTTCTTCTGCTTCAAACCAACACTTGATCCACTGTCAAATATCAAGTAGTGATTCTAGATAGCAAATAGGAACACAATAAGGATTATGATATATAGTGCATAAATGTTTTAGAACTGTGGAGTATAAATGTTTTCTGTTGTAAACATTTGACTCTTTCTTTGAAAGTTCTGAAGTTATATTGTGGTTGTGTTCTAATGAAAATAAAACCTTTTCTTACAAATATTGTTATTGGGCAAAATTTGGCTCGTAGCTTTAACTTGCTGTAGTGGTAAAGGACAAAGGTCGGGGAGATGCACACAGGCAGCATAGGAATGAACCCCAACTTGCTGCCACCTTACTCAAGAATAACTGCGGGGTAGTTGCATTATGTCTTTAAGCATTGTTTCCCCAGGTAAGATATTGAGATTTTCTCCACATGCAGTCAAATATAATTATCTAGGGGAAAAGTTTTTAGAGCTACAGAAAATCCTAAGGACAAAGTGTCTCACTGCTGGGTTTTTGAGTAGGAAGCTTATGATTTCATAGTGAAAAGGAAACACCTGCTTTCTATCTCCATGAGCACCCTTCAGTGAGATGCACATCTCCTTCCCATAGTTCCTCTGACTTCTTAGGAGTTCTCCTCCTTGTCTTTGTGTCTTAGGCTGGCTTGAGAGGCTGGGTCTACTCTCCCTGAGAGGCCTCCAGTTAGCACACAAACTTCTCCGTGGTCTCACATGAATGTAGAGCCTGTCCCCTTCATTACAGATGACAGTAGCAGGCATTCCACATGATTTGATGGTAGCTGCTAACACAGACTGTTTAAACCACATGTAGAATAGAAATGAGGGTGAAATAGTGGTTGACAGGAAGAATTTTTTTTTAAGATCACAATTTGCTCTTGATTTATCCCTCTGTTACTCTTAGGGAGCAGCCAGGGGTCCATTAGACCTTGTGAGACAAGTCAAATAGCAGCTTCTTCCAGCCCATACCACAAACACCATCACTATGAGTAAAGAGTTCTCTCTCTTCAGGAAGAGGCAAGTGACAGCTGTCTCAGAGGGTTCGGTGCTTTTGTGGTCCTCCCTCTGCCCTGTATTTTCAGTACAGGATGGGGAAGGAAAGGGACTTTCATGCTACGATCCTGGGAGGGGCCTTTTAGTTTAGGCCTTAAGTCACTGACCTTCCATCTCTGAAGCAATTTGTAATTGTAAGGTTGCTCTCAGTTCTTTATATTCCTTTGACTTTCTTTCTGGCTCCACACAAAGATAAAACTAAAATTCTATTACAACTTTTTTTTTCCCGGAGGTCCACACTATTCCAAGACAAAATTGCAAATGGAGAGATCATGATGTCCAACGTGTCTATCCACCAGTACCAGGACCTCTGCTGCACTAGAAATCCCACATTCTGGGTATTGTTTTAAAGATCTTATTCTTTAAAGATCTCTGGGCTGGAGGGCTGAAAGCAAAACATATTGTCACAGGCAACCAAACTCTTGCTGTTGTACTGGGTCAACCTGACAGAGGCAGAAGCATGCAGGGAAACAATGCATTCAAGCTAACACCTGCTTCTCAGTGGCACTGGACATATTGATACAAAATTAAAGATTATGCCTCCCCTTCCCCATACTTCTGTTTGAGGATAATTGAGAGATTGCACAAGGTGGGTCCTGGTCTGAATGATACCAGGCTTGCTTGATAACCTAAGTCATCTACAATACATTATTTATTTGACCATTCCTTAATTTACTCTTGTTTTCCATATCTACTGAATATCATTGTTGATTCAACAGAACCTATCAGCTATAGTCCTCACTGGTTTACTTTGCAACTGTATTACTATATATTGCTGAACTATCAAAATAAACAATTGCTCAACCTCTAAGAACTCCTCTAATAAGACATGTCCAAACTTGCTCTTGCCAAGGGCTTCACCTGTACCTCTAGAATCTGACTTTTTAAAACAAGGGTATTATGGTAAGTGTCAGTCCCTTGTTATAAAACCAATAGAATATATCTACTTCATATAGCCCAGTAGAGGACTTTACTGGAATTCTATTTGATAAATTCTAGATCAAAAGAGAAGTGTATTGCAAGCTTAAAGCAGATGTTACCCTCTCATGTCTCTGTTTAATGAATTTATTGCTGCATTTTATGGCTATGTCGCAAAATCTCCCAATCTGTGACTTTTAAGACATCCTTGAAGGAGTCTGTCTTGAGGGTGGAGTCAAGTTCTACCCAATGAATTCCTGGTTTTCTCTTGGATGTTTTTCACTAAGCTTCATTAATTCTTGTGTTTTATTTTTTAGATTATTTAGTTTTATTATTATTGTGTGTATATGATTTGTATTCATATGTGTGTGTCTGTGTGTTTGTTTGTGTGATTTCAGGGTGGGAGATTTTTGTGCTTGCAAGTTTTGTTATTTGCTATTTTAAGAAAAGCTGTAATGAGACCTTTAATTTGTATCATTGGTCTTTGCCTAGTATTTCCTTTTGTATAAAATGCTGATTTTCATCTCATTGAAGCAAATTATGCATATCTCTACAACCTTAATTTCTGTTATATAATGCTGTAGTATTCATTTAATTTTTGATATGAATACTGATTTTGTTTCCTTACATAGTGACTGTTTTGTATTTGTATCTCAACGTAATAAAATGCTGTATTTACCAAGTTGCTGAAAACATGTTGTACCCTATGTGCTAAGAAATAAAAACTAAAGCAAGCCTTAGAAACAATTGGTTTTCACAGGACCACAAGTCAAGTTTGAGTAAATTGATCAGCATTCTTATCTTGCTATTGATACTTTCTTAAAGCACATACCATATCTCTTTTTTAATCTAAACAAGCTCAACAACTCCAGTGGAATCTTTCCATTTTTGAAAATCAGAATGGCAGCAGTATTATTGAAGAGCTGCTAAGGGTGATTTGTGTGTGTGTGTGTGTGAGTGTGTGTGTGTGTGTGTGTGATTATTGTTGTTCTTTCTTTCCCTACATCTTCTTTGCCTCTACATCATTCTGTGATCATGAATGGCAAGGAAAAGTTTAATGTAATTGCAATTTGTTTAGGAAACTCACTTCATGATGAATTATAATAATGACTAATTTTTGTTTCTATCCTTGACATTCTCTTCAGTGATTCTGTCTTTAACCTTCTCTTTTTCTTGCCTTCTTTCTTAAGCAATCACTTAACTCCATTGAGTTATTCATTGTAGACTTATTTCATGTGACTTTGTTTTTTACTTGAAGAACAAATAGAGTCATCTGGGAAAACATCACTGTTAATGAGTTTTCATTTAAATAAATATTATAGTCAAAGATAATATATTATCTATGCAAGGGAAGTGCATGAAATATTTGGTCTGTTCTTGATCTTCTTAATGATGGTGCAGGCTCCAAGAGAAGTTTGATCTTGGATTAGAATCCACTTCATTCTGGACTTTAGTTGAAATTATTTCATTATTTCCTGATTTATATTGGTTGATTGAAATAATTATCCATTATCCATGTATATTTCAGAGGCTTACTTCTGGGCCAAAGTCAATAGATATAACGTTCTGGTTTATTTTTCCTGCTTTTATTTTTTCCTGTTCTTGTAGGCAGAGCTATGATTCATGACCCTAGGCAAACCCCTGCATGAAATTCAAAATTATACACTAAAAATAAAAACAAATGATCAACAGCAAAAAATTTAATGTGATTATTTACCTTTATTTGCTTTAAAAGACAACATTAGCAATTTTCTCTTCGGAAAAGGTAATCTGCAGCTCCTGCCTATCTCTTTTTTATTGTGAATCAAGAATGTCAGTAGTGGAAGGAGATTTTGTCACCTTCAGGCCTGGCATTTGATTTTAATTCCATGGAGTCTGGATTCAATAACTTTTCTTGATCATTGGGTTATCTGGTCAACAATGATCTCAGACCAAACAAATTCATGTCTAACAGCCTGTCCAGTAAGGTTGTTTCAGACTGATACCTCTTTATGATTTATTATAAGGTGGTTTATCCATCATCTTTTCTAATATTTTTCTAGGACTTGTGTGCATAGACCTTGCTTCATGTTGTTAAAAAACAATGCCTTCTTCAGAACTTTCTACTCACTTTTTCAGGCCTTAATTTCTTCTTTTTGCCCAATGGATATGCATTTCTAAAATCAATCCCCCAATCCCCACAATGCCTACAATGGCTCTGTTCTTGTTTTGTTTTTGTTTTCTAGCTTATTATCACTGAGACAGAATGTTATGCTGATGTACAGAAATATCAGAAATACTGGAAGAAGGAAAATACATTTGACACCACTAGAAAGATGTACACAAAGCCCTTAGGAGTGCATGAAATGAGAAACAATGCCTAATAGATTGCCCATTGGAACCTAGCTTTCCAGACCCTTAATATAGCCCAGGTCTCCATTTTAAAGCATTATGGTTATTTATTGGGCTTAATTGTCATATTTTGAGAGGGAAACTGAAAACAAATAGGATGTTTGGGGGATGAAATTGTAGTGATAAAGAGGCTTAAAGGAAATCTCTTCATGTTTCCAATCTGAGCCTTACATTGAGCTTTGGACACTTTAAATTCTCTTAGTTTTCCTTCTGTGGTTGTCTGAAGAAACCACCTTTATGCTCCCAATTTTCTATTTATAGTTTACCCAGCCCTATGAAAATAAAAGACAACAGGATAACATCTGTATCATGGAAAACATTATTCTGTTCAATTGTCCAGGCACAGCATGGTACCTCCTCACCACAAAAGCAATGGGGCAGGATGCTTGTTTGTTCCGTCACTTATCCTCTATTAATTAACGGAGGATTATTGAGCACCTGTTTATTATGAGGAGTAGTCAGTCATTCTAAACTATGTCATTTGTTGTCAGATATGTGTGTCTTATCAGTGTTTGTTTGTTTTTCAATCAGTCTGGCAGGAGACCTTGTGTTTGTGTAGAGAAACCACAATGAAGAAAGTTATTATGGATTTGAAAAAAGAACAAGGAGGTATGTATGGTAGAGTTTGGGAAGAAGAAGGGAAAGAGGAAAATGATGCAATTATAATCTCACAATATAAAATAAATAATTTTTAAAAAGAATATTTATGGTAGATACACATATAAAATAAGAGATCACTAGGAAAAGAAAATGAATCTTTAAAATAGTTTTCTGTATGCACAGATCCTAGAGAGATTCATGTTGCATGTTAAAAGAGGTACATGGAAAATCTTCAATGAGACCAGGGAGTGGGAGACAGGAAGAAGGGAGAAAACCTGGACCATTGTTTGTGCTGCATTACTGTGGGAAAGACAGAGCAAGGTAGACTTGAAGACTGAGTAAGTCAGAGAACTCTCAGCTATTATGAGGGCTATTTCTAGGATTACATATGAAATGTAGATATTATTTCAGAATATAAGTGTTAGGATAAGAGCCTGTTGGGTGTGCTGGCTCAGTATTCAATGGATGGTAGATAAAGTATCTTCATAAGCAAATTGTTGTTAGGAATTTGCTGACTCTGGTAAGAATAGTCTTATCTCAGGAAGAATGAGAAAGCAACATTCTATAAGAAAACTGTAACTATATATTAAATTGAATATGCAAATATATTCTATATTACAAATCACTCATAGAGGCATATATATATAATTTTATCATATGATGAGATTTAGAAACATGATTTGCTATTATTTCATGAATATTTGAAAACAATCATATGATATTCAAAAAAATTATTCAAATCAATAGAACATTGAAAGCATATATGGGCAGGATTTTGACATGACAATTTTTTCTTTCCTGAAAGAAGCCATTATATCTGTGTCATAAAAGCTTTAAAATATCTCTCAGGTCAGGCAAGATTTTACAGGAAGATAAATGTTCAGAAAAGAGAGGTAGATTGTTCTGAGATAGTGTAGCCAGACGTCAAGACGGGAACTGGACGTTCAGTCTCTTATTTCATGGTTATCTAGCCTCTGTGCTAGAGTGCACATGGAATGCTAGAGGTCAAACTTTAACTGCAGTCATTGTATTCTAGACAAAGTTTTGTTCTGAATTTCTATTCTGCTTGTGGTTGGTAAGAAATCCATGGTTTTGCTGTTCCCATTTGGAAGACAAGGTTCTGTGAAAAGCTAATTTGCTTGATTTTACTATTCAGCTAATATATTAAGAGTTGATAGACTATTTGGAGCATATAGGGATCAAATATTGAGTTGCCTATTAGTAGCCTGAAAGGCCAGCTTTCAAGGCTAACTTCAGAGTTTGAAAAAAAAAAGAAAAGAAAACTCTGCTGATTAGCAAAACTGAACTTAAGTTTTTATTTTTCTGTCTAAGGGGTGTGAAATAAATTCACACACATGCTGCTCAGATCATGTCCTTTATTTTTCTGTCCTCTAGTTTTCCTCTAAGTTCTAATTCTTTCTGGTTCTTTGTTTCATTTATCTGTTTCAATTCTCTCTTCCTTCTTTTTTTTTTCACGCAGCTTAAATACATTTTTTACAGGAGGCTTGAGTCAATAAGAAAAAAGGTACAAGAATTACATCTCATATGCCATAGCACATTCTTTTGGTAAACAATAAGGAGTCAAGCTATTCACCATAGCAATGTAAGGTCTCAAGGTTCTAGGTGTAGGACTGTCCCAGAGGCTGGGAACACAGTGCCTAGTGAGACAAGCTGCGGAGAGATCTGCACAGAGAGTCTGGTCTGATCATCCAGACTTGGCAGGTGAAGAATTGGCCTGGTTCTTTTAGGTGGCCTTGTGTTAACAACCTTAGTAGACACCTGCAACTTTGACCTTATGTGTATCATAAATTTTTAAACTTATGATCCATATACAGAAGCATTTAACCTAGTTTGAACTTGCTCTGAGGTAAAAATGAGATAGTTGTGTGTAGTTTGAGTATAAGGCACAAGCAAGCTTTTAAGTGTCTTACAGTCTTTGTGAGATAATAGATCTACCAATGAAGCATATGCTCGTGTATTGTCTATATATCAAAATTATGCAGCTAAATGAGAAATCATCTTCCTGATGATTCATGGATATATGAGCCCACAAGTTTGAGATATAATCATTTGATTACACATACATATCATATGAATTTACATACTACGGTGAGGGTATTAGGGAGACTCCATAGCTGTTTTTGCACATGTGAAATTACAGATGGGAGCAACAGTTTCTAGAGGCAGTGGTGCTATAGGCCTTTCCTGGATGGGATTCTCCTCTATCAGAGAGTCATTCCTCTGCTGGGTTGACATCTGAACACTAGTTGTCACCTGCTGCAACTTCCACAGTCTCCGACAGTTACCTCTTGAAATTCTCACATGAAACAATCTCCAAAGCTGGTTCCACTTCATTTTGTGTTTCAGAGATATGGAGACCAACGCACAGGGAGCTGTGATAAGCTAACTTTGATCATCACATACAGTAAATGATATGATCAAGTTATGAAGACAGCATAGCTGACCTCAGAGTCCCCCAAATAATGACTCAATGCCAAGAATGACCTGCTTGGTTGTAGGTTAGATAGCCGAGTGCACATATAGATTCAGTTGTATTCCTCCTCTCAGATTAGGGAAGAATCTCTCCAGGGACTGATGGAAGGACTCAAAAGAAAAGAAAGCAGGTGTCTCCCCATCTATGAGCTTGACAGAGTCAGGTGAGGGCAAGGGCGTTACTAAGTAATGGGGGCCATTGAACAGCAGCTCTCTACTTTATCACTGCTTCTTGTTCTGAGGTCGGAAATGGTCCCATCCCATCTTCCTTTCTCCATTCCACCTGAAGCCTAATGCTACTTCTTTACTGCTAGACCTTAGGAGATGCAAAGACAAAACCTATTTTTATACTGAGAATAATATTGAGTAGGACCTCAGTGGACTGATCCAAATCATGAACCAGATATTTTGTTGTTGGTGGTGGTGGTTTTTCTTTGGCATTCAGGTTTGGTAGTGGCTTTCTTTTTCAGTTGTTGGATTTCTGATCCAGGACGTAAGCATCCAAGGCCATGGGTCTATTGCTAAGCTCTATTCACAGGCCTCATCATTTTTTTGTTTGTTTTTAATATTTTGCATATTTCTTTTTTATGGGCATGAATGATTGTCTGCATGTATGTTCACTGCATACACTCCTGGTGCTGTGGAAGCTGAAAGAGAATTTCAGATTCCCGGGAGCTGGAGTTTCAGGTGGCTGTTAAGTCAGCAGTCTCTTTGGGCACTGGGAATTGAACTCAGGTTTTACAAAAACAACAAATGATCTTAATCTGTTGTTCCACCACTCGAACTGGTTGCTTCTTCTTAACAAGCAAACAGCAAAAATAGTAGGTTTAAATTGGTACCAGTAAGAAAAATGCAGAGGTATAATCATGCTAATTTTTTATAAACAGCAATTTATCATGTCTGATTCATAGTTATAGTTTCATTTTCCAACAGAAGAAATTGACACACACTGTAATGAAGTAGTTCAATTAAAATCTAATAGTAAGTACTTTGACAAGAACTCAAACCTAAGGCTGGCAGGAAAGTTTTAATTTTAATTGTGAAACTGAACTTTTCTAAGGCTTCAATTATTTAGGGAAGGCACGACTCATCATGTAATGAAAATGATCACGAAACCCTTGAATCTGAGGATTCTGACTGAGTAACAATAGATGTTCTAGCTCTGCTGTCAGGCTTCGCTCTAAACATTGTGGAGCCTAAATAGATACGCAATTCTTAGCCTCCACAGTGTAAAAAGAATGGGACGAAGTGTGTTCTCAAAGAAAGAACACATAGGTAGACAAAAGCAAGCACACATAAATTGCTGTAGTGAGGCAAATTATGTCTCAAAAGTTTGTGTATTCAGAGCAGCAAGGAGCCTCTTCCAAAGAATATGAACTGAAGTGTTGTTGAGGGAATGCTGAGTTTTAATGACAAAAAGTACAGGGAAATTCTGAAAGTAAAAGTAAAAGAATCGATACAAAGCACTGTCTTGGGAGATCGTATTTTATAAAGTAGTAGTCTGAAAGAAATGAAGTTTGAACACTTTTACCACTGTGCAGGGCAAAGGTAAAATGAGGTGGTTCTGAACATGAAAGGAGTCTAACTTGTTTGCAGGAGTCCGTTGTTTGATCAGTGCTCCTAACCTATGCCTCAGTCAGCAACGATCTCGCAAAAGTTCCCTACGTTATTTCGGAGGGGAATTTTAAAATGCTTCATCAAGTTTGTTATAACCACTCACAGAGAAATCAGCACCACTAAAACGCATGAGCATGAAATGCGGACATGATCGTGTGACTTTCAACATGGTCTCATTCAGGGTTACTACCAGTCTTGTTCTTTGCTGGAAAATGGAACTGTTGTTGCCAAACTCTCTGATTTCGGCACACAGCCTGGACCCCTCAAATCATAGCCTCTCAAACTACCCCCACAAGCTCTGCAACATCCCGAGTCAGTCACAGTTCAACCCTAGTGATTCCTTAGTGCAGCAGTGGCACGAAGGTTATGGGATAACTATTTTCTGATTGTATTTAAGGTATGTTCTACAAGAAGGAATTTCAAGTCTGGCACTGTAATCTTACTAAAACTTTCATGACTGGGAAGTTATACAGCCTGAGGTATAACTTATTACTGTTATTTTGCTAAATATCCATGTTGTCAAGTATTTATGCTTATGCTTGTAGACCTACACTGCCCTTGGCATTTGTCAGAGAAGCTTTTGTTTTTCTTCTTCACTGGACAAGTTAGGCAGGGGACATGCCTAACTGGAAAAATAGATTAAAAAAAAAACTTAGAATAAGAGGCTAGATGATCTGATCTATAGGGGGCCTCTATATTAATTCTTCCACCATGGAGAGTCTTGGAATATTCTAGAAAATGAAGAAGGATTGTTAAGAGCTGTAGGGTAGGGAGGAATGCTGTGGGATGCTGACCTCTGCGTATGACATGACCATCACAATTACAAAGTGAAAGCATGTATGGTAACTTACACAAGATCAAGCCAGCAGGAATCTCAGTATAGCTGGGACAGAACATCTCCAGGAAATACCCCTTAATGAAGAGCTGCTGGCAGCGGGTAGTTGTGGGAGGAGGGAGACATTTTCTTTATTGAGAATGTAGTCCCTGGTAGGCTTCCGTGATTCCCACAAGGTAGCTCCAAAATGATGCATGAATGGGCAGCACTAGCTGGTCTTGATGTGTAATGAAAAAATACATAAATATGGGATGTTTTGGAGAATTATTTAGGGATTTTTCCAGGAAGAAATAGGAGGTAGATATGATTATATTTAATTTTATACATGTGTGAAATTTTCAAAACTAGAGATAAATTAAGAGCTACAAAATTTTCAGAGAATAAGCAAAAAAAAAGTAAATTCAAAATTTGAAAGCTCTTTTAGTGTTGCAGGAATCAGGACAGTTGAGGCACAGGCCTGACCTCCTTGCGATATTTCCTTACTAAATATTCTGAACTGTAGAAAGGCTCAGGTGAACTACCACATGTTCTTGGTTATCAAATGTGATTGTTTGCTCCTTTCTTCAATTTCTTTGCTAACAGACTCAGGTTTTAAGGGATATAACTCTGATTCTAATTTCTTTTAAAAATTGTTTCTTTTTATTTTGAGATTATAATATTATTACATTATTTCCCTATTTGCTTTTCTCCCTCTAGAGTCTCCCATAAACCCTTCCTTGATCTTTTTCAAATTCATGACCTCTTTTTAAACATAATTGGTACATGTATATATGTTTTTGTGTACACATATACAGTTCTAAACACGTAATAAAATTTGCTTTGTCTGTGCAATGTCACCTATATGTGTGTGTGTCAGCTTGGTTTCCTTTTGTCACGGTTTTTAATTAGCATAATTCTTATTGATTCTTTGGGAATTTCATACCATGCACCCCAATCCCACTCATTTTGCAGTCTATGTCCACTCTCGTAGCTCCACAAAAAATAAATAGATAAAAAGCAAACAACAATAACAACAAACCCCTACTTTGTTTCTCTCTCTTCCCTGCTTCCTCATCACATACACACTTGTTGTAATGGCCTTAGTAGCAGCGGTGTTTCACACAGTGTTCTCTTTTGCCCAAACATTACTTGCAAATATTCACTGAAATGATTTCCTATTGGGTTCAATGCCTCTTGCTTCTTGTATACCATCAATACTGAACCCTCACCAAAACTCCTCTTGTATATCCTGCTGTTGCCCAGAGTCATGGAGGTCCTATGGCTATTTTTCCATAGGATGGGTCACTTCATGCATTCCAGCAGGGGTTTACGTTGAAGTGGGTCAATTCAAAGCCCTGGACATTGGCCTAGGTGGTAGCTGAAATGGTCAGTCTCAGCCTCTACCAAGAATGCCCACCTCAGGCAAGGGGACCAGCTCTTCTGCACATGGGTCATCTGTGCCAGCTCTCCTACTTGCATGGTGAGGTGTGCAGGGCCAGCTTTTCCATAGCAGTGGTTAGTGAGAGTGAGGCATTTTTTTCAAGGCTTTTGAGGGTCAAGGCCATTTCTCCTGAGCCGGGGGTGGGGGGCAGCTCTCCTGCTGAGGTGACCCGTGAGAGGGTTATCAGTTCTCTGGTCCCCAAGCC
>LOEQ01003880.1:27734-52084 GCA_001685075.1 Bramus lutescens
GGGGGGGGCAGTGGAATTGTAAGGGAATGGAGAGAGGCCGGGTGGAGATTTAGGATACAGACACCATTTATCTGAGATGGTGACCAGGAGACCCAGTCAAGACTTCAGGGATCCTCTCTGTCTGTGACTTGAACCCATGAGCTTAGACTGGGCATGGCAGGGAGGAGAAAGGGAGGACCAAACCCTGAAGAATCCCAGGCACTTGGGGTCAGAGTTCTCTGGGCCTTTCCAAGTGGGTGGCCTGCCGGGCTTGGGAGTTTAGACTGTGCAAATGCATACTCCCTTGGTCTGTGAAACTCTCAGCAGCCAAATTAATTTCTGAGGCAATACAGCATTAGTCTGAGGCAATGGGCTGTCTTCAGATCCACCTAAGCTCTCATTTGAATCAGATATGGTGATTCACCGTAATTTGAAGACTCTTTGAAAGCTGCTTGCTTTCTTCCTGCAGCACCAGGCTGGTGCCAGGCACAGGGCAGGGCTCCGCCTGGAATTGGTGTAGCTGGGTAGTACATTGTCTTTTACACTCTCAGAATGCTGGGAGGAGGCCAGGGAAGCCTGTGGCTGTTCGCTGGTCCTGGGTCCCTTGGTAATTTCTCCACCACAGCTGCCTGGGACTTCCTTCTCCAAAGATGTTGGCAGCCCCTGAGTCTATTGCCTTTGCTTCTACTGGAGATGGGCATTGACAAGGTCATTGGTCACCTCCTACAGATCCTCATGTGTTGGGGCCATCGTACATCCCAGGGCCGGGCTCCTACTCTGCAGGGGGAATGTTCAGAGGGAAGGCCACCCGACATAGAGGCTGTTAGGTAGCCAGATGCAGATGGAACGAGGGGACATATCACGCTTATTTCAATGCCATGATCTTACCTGCTGTTTTCAGAATGGCCTGTGTGACTGCTTTTTAGAAAGGCTTATTCAGAGACATCAGTCCTTATAGGACTCACACATCAGTTCCCCTATCTTGTCTATAGGCCCAGAGTAGCCTGGCCTTGCAGGAGAGGAGCTGGGTCATGTGGAGTAGTGACATACGTTTCCTTGCTGAGGAATCCCTCGGCAAACCTCTGCTAATTGTGATACCTGACTCAGTCTGTACCCACCTTGTTGTGGCGATGATGATGGCCACTGTGGCTTCTGAAGGAGCTGTGGGTTACTTCGGAGCCCCTGAGGAAGCTTGTCTGCACAGCCCAACCTTGCTGTCCTTAGCATAGGCAATAGGATCAATGCCACTGCTCGACACAGGCCTCTGGGACTGGGACTGGATGAGTCAGACCTCTAGCCCATTGTTGCCATAGAGATAGCTCAAGCCTAGGTCAAGCTGGACAGCTCACCAAGAATTGCAGCTCCCACAGCATCCAGCACACAGCCCCTGTACTGACCTCCTAGATTCCAGTCTCTGATTAGAGTCAGGTATGGTGATCCACCCTGTTCTCCGTGGTCCTCAAGCTGCTGGTCCCTACGGATCTATTTCTGTGGTTCCAGATTCGGAGACATGCAAATCACTCTCAAGATGTGACCAAGCCGAGAAAATGTCAGCAGTGACCACTGTCGCTCCCTCGGCTGGGTCTGTCCTGGCCTTAGCCTATCCAAGCATGGACACACCAGGTGAAGGGCTCCTGAGCCATCCTTATACTCCATAGCTCTCCAGCTTCCTCCCGCCAACCTGCCCCACCACCATGAAAGGAGGGCAGGAATGTGGGGCCTCCCCTGGGGCTTATTGGGAACTTCATCCCTCTTCACCACATCCCAGGGCTTCCTGCTCCTCATGTCAGGTAGCAGCTCTTGTCTCCTTGCAACTCTGAGGCTCCTCTCAGAGATAGGAGAAACCCAGGACTTGGGCAATCTCTTCCTCCTGGTGCTCCATGTGGCCGGGGCAGGGTTAAGAGCAGGACAGACAGCCTGGGGCCGCTGGGGATTTTTCTTGAGAGTTCAGAAACAATTCTTCAGTTTTTTTGTTATCATAGGTGTTTCTGACAATTTGAGGATCGAGTGCTCTCATTCCAGGATGCAGCATACAGAGAGACACACATGTTCATGCAGACACACTCATACTTATACACACATACACAACCACGCAATGCCATGGTTTTGCTAATGGTAGCAGCATGTAGGGAGAAGGATTTAATCTCCAAACTTGTACAGTCTCTGAGAGACATGGACAATAGCTCCAGGCTAAGGGTTGGCCACTTTGCAGCTATAATCTCCTGGGACAGTTTCCCGACTTCCCTATGCCCCATTCTTACGTGTCCTGGAGGAGAACAATGTCTGGGTTTGGCATGGGGGCAGAAGAGCTTATTGACAAGTTCACACATGAACTCATCTGTCCAAAACTTAGATTTTGAGCTGCCCCTGACTATTCTGCGTGCAGATCCTGTAGTGAGGGAGCACACAGTGCCTGATGCTAACTGCTCCCTGCCCCTGATGGCTCTGGGTGCAGATCCCGCAGTGAGCACACAGCGCCTGATGCTAGCTGCTCCCTGCCCCTGACTGCTCTGGGTGCAGATCCTGCAGTGAGCACACAGAGCCTGCTTCAGGAGCATGTCCATGTTGGTGTAGAGCGGTCATTATTGTGATTATCCCTAGTGTCTTTGGTGTGTCTAGTCAGGACTTAGTCACATTTTATTAGATGCCCACTCCTGGCTCAGATACCATCAGCAGATCTCTCTTTATTCCTTCTAGAAGACTAGAAAGGGTGCCGTGAGGGCTTTGTTGGACACTGGAACCACTGTGGAGCTTAGCACAGGTCTCATTTTTCTCTTCTCATGGATGCTTATTTATTTATCATTTTTATTTACTTATTTGTTATTTTTGAGATATGGTCTCACTAGCCAAGACTGGCCTCACTAGCTGAGGCCAGATGATCTCCTCATCCTCCTGCCTCCATCTCTTGGGTCAATGACAGCAGAATGCCACCAAGCTTGGCTCCCTCTCAGATATTATCAACAGGGCAGCATGGGTTCCCAGTTGTGCCTCTCTGTGTGTGTGTGTGTGTGTGTGGCATGTGCAGGCATGTGCATGTCGCTCTTTTTCAGAAACCACCTGGCTTTTTAAAAATTACATATTTGTGGTTTTTTTGGGGGGGATGCACATACAAAGAACATATGTCAGATCAGAGAAGTTGATTCTCTCCTTGCTTGCTTGTAGGGTCTGGACTCCTCAATTAGGCTAGGCTGGTTGTTGACTGACCAGGGAGCCTAGGTATCCTCCTGCCTTCCTCTCCCCAGTGCTGGGATCATGGATGTGCACTTCCATGCTTGGCTTTTTGCATGGATGCTAGGAACTGAACTCAGGTAACTCAGGTTCTCACGCTGGCGTGGCAAATATTTTCTGTCCGGTGACCACCTCATTTCACCGTCCAGGTCAGTTTTCACTTCCTCTCTGTGGACTGTTGCTGATGTCGTTTTGACAAGACAACTTCTCTTTGTCTCAAGAGTTGACAGGGGCACCTCAAGTGGGACTCACGCAGACAGGACACATGTGTCACCATGGGGTGGGGGAGGGGGCCACGACGACAACACAGTATTGCTGTGGCTCCCACCCAGGCAGCTCAGTTGAGGGCCTTGATGCTCTGTGCCTTTATCCCGCACCATTTGCTCTATTGGCCCACCCTCAGGAAAGGAAGCTGGGGGAGGGGAGTCGTCAAGTTCCAAGTTAGAATGTGAGTCTGTTTTTTGCATGCTCCGGAAGCCAGCAAGGCGAGGGTTTGGGTGCAGAGCTGCCTCTGGGCTGGAGACAGACAAGATGACAGCTATGGAGAGCTTTGGCCTGGCTGTGCTTTTACTGACAGCAGTACCCTGGAGCATGGCTGCTGACGTGTGCTGACGTGAGCTGACTGAGCAAGCTGTTTTCTAGGCTGTGTTTCATCAGCTGCGATTCCGGGAAGGGCTGGGAACCTCCACAGCTCCAAAAGTATGTCCTCCAGGCAGCATGTGGGACAAGAAGCGGGGGAGTCCCTGAAGATGGCCAGGGGACAGTCAGGTAAACTCACCATGGGGAGAACTTGGTGTGGCTATGGCCGTGTGAGCACCTCCCAGATGTACACACAAGCTTCCAAAGACTTCTAGAAGTCCCCTTCTGAGGCTCCCCACCCAGACAAGCCTAGGATCAGGAACTGTCCCAGATGGCCGTTTTCTTGAGTGACACACCCAAGTCTGTCTCCTCTTCAGGTCTCAGGTGAACCACTTCCCGTAAGAGCATCATCTGTGTGTTCCTTGGTGGGCGCACACTGCTCTAGGCCTAGACTGATACCTCCCTTCCTGGGAGGGTGGGAAAGGGGTGGTCTTCTCCTGGCTTCGGTGACAGAGCATGTCAGAACTTCAGGCACTGGGCGAGGGTGCAGTACCCAACCTTTTGCCAATGGCGAGCACTTGTAGAGGTTCTGTGGAGAAGCCTCATGCTTCTAGAACCTTCTGTGGAGCACACAGATACTTGTGCTTAATAAAGGCTCTCTTTCTGACTGCTGATGGAAGTTGAAAAAAAAATTTGATGGTTGCTTTCTTTTCTTTTTTCTCTTCTTCCTCCCCCCCTTTTTCTTTCCCAAGACAGGATTTCTCTGTAGCTTTGGAGCGTGTCCTGGAACTTGTTCTGTAGACAAGACTGGCCTTGAACTCATAGAGCTCGTCCTGCCTCTGCCTCCCAAGTGCTTGGATCAAAGTTTTGCACCACCACCACCGGGCTTGATGATTGCTTTCTGTTTAGGAAAGGAAATTATGACAGTTCTAGCTGGCACCAGCTGCTCTCCCTGTCCCACAGCCTTGCAGCCTCTTCCAGTGCCTAAGCTTGCTGGAATCCTCCTGGTAGTCCTGTGAGGAAGAGAGAAGGTTAATGTCATCTGTGACATGTTGTCTGGAAGCTGACAGTTTGTTCAAGGGGTCCAGGGACACCAAGAGGCAGTGGCAGGACAAGAGAGTAACCTACGGTATAACCCAGAGTCTCTCCAAAGCCAAATAATATAGTGTGCAGTTGGATCCAAAGCCATTTAAATAATAGAACTTGCAGTTGGATCTTGACACCCTAAAAATCACAGGCATGTGGCCTGTCTTCTTCTACTTCATGAGGTCAGTTAGAGGCAGTAGACTCAAGTAAGAGATGTGTCTCCTGAGGAAGGGAGCTGTCATCCCACAAGTGCCAGGTTCTAGTGCAGGGTGACCCTCATGGTAAAGGACTCCTTCACCAACTGCTACCTAGTGTAGAGGGGTAGGGAAGAGGTGATATTTACAAAGAAGCATCTATGCATAGAGGCTCAGAGTCCTGCAGTCTGCCTCTGGGCTGAGGCCCCGAGCACCTGGAGGGACCATCCTAGTCTGGGCTGGGGGGAGATGATGGTACAAGTTCTCCTCCAAGCATGAAGAACCGAACCGCCATAGTGTGAGTCTCAGTGTGTGGGCAGCCAGGCTCCAACAGTGAAGGCTCCTCTTCCTCTGCTTATTCTCTTTGGGCCCCAGAGGTCTGCAAGGGGTTCACTTTTATTCAGTCCATCCAAGTGAATGATAATCTCTTCTGGAAAATGTCTCACATGCGCCAAAAGACAGCACTCAGCTGAACATCTGGGCACCCATGGCTCTTTGGCAGGCTGACATGTGAAATTAACCGTCAAGTTTATACCTTCCTTGTGTAAAGGATAGAGGGATGGTTAAAAATAGCTCCGGACTGATGTCCTTGAGGCATTATATATGGAAAGGTAGCAGAAGCTTGTGCGTGTGTGCTACACACACACACACACACACACACACACACTCCTGAAATGAAAGGCCATGGTCAACACAGAGGAGGCATCTGGAAGCCTAGGAAGGCTAGCTACAACACGGACAAGAGCATGGACATAAAGTTGGGCACAGGGTTTCAGAAGCTGCATGAAGGAAGCTCACATCTCTAGGATTTGGCAGCTGTTGTAAGTTCAGTCAAACCCAAAGGGTTTAGTTGAAGTTCTTCCCCCCAGGACCTGTGAGTGTGACCTTCTTTGGAATGGAACTTAGGAAACATGATCACGTTGAGCTGAAGTCATGCTACAGTAGAGCAGCATTTACTCTAACATGGCTGGAGGCCTTCTAAGGTGAGGGACAGAAACACGGAGGGGTAAGAAGTACAGACAACTGCATGCTTACAGTGGGAAATCAGGACATCTGATGCTAGGTGAGGATTCCAGCGGGGAGAACTCTTGAGGGGTCTGAGTGTGAATGGGAGAAACTAACCCCCCTCTTATGCCCTCCCTCCCGCATCATCTGGCAAAACTACAGCCTTCCATAAGTACAGAGAGATGGGAAGGTGTGCCCATTTTCCAGAAGAATCTGATGACAGAGAACATTGGTCTCACCTGCTGTCTCTGGTAATTTAGAACTTCCTCAATCCAGGCTTCCCTCGCCACTCCAGAGAGTCCTCCTGGAGGAGGCTGAAGTCCTGTATGAAAGCTGAGTGGTTATCCAGTTACTTTCTCGAGGATCTGAAGCTACAAGGAGCGTACTCCAGGGCAGGCCTCATGCTCAGGGGTAGTTAACTTACACAAAGCTAATGCCCTGTGTTTCTTAGTGACGTTCATTTTTGCTTGTGTTTGTCTTGTTTTAAGAGGAAGAAAGAACATTAAGTTGAGAGACTAGGGAGTGGGGGAAGAGCTGGGAGAGTTGGGGGAGGCGAAAGATGATGGTAAAACATACTATATGAAATCCTCAAAGAATTTATTTCAATGGAGCAGATTAACGAGAACTATTTACTTATTAAAGGTATCTATGATCAATAGGGAAGAAACTTAAAAAAAGAATTTCCTACTTTCTAAGTAGGAGCTGTGCAGTAACAGCAGCAGGTGCTGGGGGCATCCGGGGGCTGTGCACACAGGCGCCTCTGTTACCTCTTGTGCACATGTGTAACAAGACCTAGGGAGTCTAGTGACTGCCAGGACAAGTCCCATCAGGCCACAGGAGCTCTTCTCGGATGCTGCTGGCACAGGGGAACTCACCGGCCTCCTCCCTCACACGTAGGCAGCTTATCTCAGGTCTTGTTTTGGCTTAGAAATCTTTTAATCTCTCAGGATGGTTGGAATGGATCAGCCTCTATTTTTATTTTTTGGACAGAGAAGACATGAATCACAGACTGGGCCAAGTCCGTTGGGCTTGTAGAGGCCTGTCACGGAGCACTCCATTCCTCATAGCTTCAAGCGCATTAAGAACAGAGGGAGAGACCGAATGAAAACAGACAGGGGAGAGCCTGCTTCAAAAGGCAGGGGCTGGTACACAGTAGGTATTCAGCAAATGTCTGCTGGAAATGAACACCTGGCAATCTGGTAATTCCAAGTGCCTATCTCCCTGGCTCCACTAGAGAGTGTGGTCGTTAGGCCATGGCAGCAAACAGGTTGCTTTCTACATACCTGTGATTTTTCTTCCTGGGGGAGGGCGTTGGCTACAAACAAGGGACCTTTATAGGCACCGTGCAGGCTTGGAAACCTCTGTTTCCCTGTCCTTATAGGTGGCCACTGCATTTACTTCCCCTGTGCTGGCCAGGGGAAGCCTGCAGACATGCGGATAGTCTATGGAGTCCATAGGCCCCTCCTGTGCTGTCCTGGTACTCGGGGAAACTCAGGCTCTTGCTGAGATGAGAATTCGGGCTATTCTGATGCTTTAGTCAAGGAGCTAGGGAATAAACAGTAGCTATGGGGTTAGTATAACAGTAATGGCCCGTCACAGTAAGCTGTCTACATGATCTCCAAACTGAGAGCTAGAATTAGATCGCAGGGAGTGGAAGAGGCAATAGATCTTGCACGGTGACTGTCTTAGTTAGGGTTCCTGCTGCTGAAAAGAGATACCATGACCATGGCAACTCTTATAAAAGAAAACCTTTGATTGGGTGGTTTACAGTTCCAGAGGTTTAGTGTGTTACTGTCATGGAAGCACGCAGGCAGACATGGTGCTGGAGAAGGAGCTATGTCTTGATCCTACAGGCAACAGGAAGTACACTGAAATATTGATCAAGGCATATATATANTGACCTAAAGCCTGCCTCTACAATGACATACTTTCTCCAGCAGGCCACACCTACTCCAACAAAGCCACACTTCCTAATAGTACCACTCCCTATGAGCTTATGGGGGCCAATTACATTCAAACTACCTCAGTAACCAAACACTGAGTCTGGGACCCTAGGTACTTGGCGCAGTATGGAGTAAACTCAGTATGGCTATAGCTGTCCTAAGAAGAATGGGTTCAAGAGAGGAGTTAGTCACATTTTTGTCAAACACAGGCATCCTAGGTCCCCTCTTTGGCTTGCAGAGCTCTATAGACCATTCTGAAACCATGATTCTTACATCTGCTATGGCTGCCTTGCCTGCAGGGTCTGCTCAGCACACAGCAGAGATGCAGGAAGTACCACAACTGCTTCCTGTTCAGGGCTGACCCCTCCGGGACCCAAAGATTCATGGCAGAGGCCTAAGAAGAGCTGGAGAGGACCAGTGTCTCTGCTTAAGTAGTCCAAATGGAAGAGTTCCCTCTTGCATAGCCTTCCCATCCTATGCAGATCTTCAGCTCACCCATGGGGCTCACCCACATCACAGCAGGCCATGGCTGTTACTCAGCTTACCAATTCACCCTCATAGACATGTTCAGTCTGTGTCCCAGTCAACCTGACACATGAACTTGGCCATCATGTTGTCCTTAGGATGGATTTGGTTGGCAGGAAATCCCTTCCCAAACCAAGGACATCTACTTTGTGGCCTTATTGATGACCTAGGGTGTACCAGGGGACGGGCACCATTACCAGAGCTCATAACAGCTATCAAAGATGGTCTCACTCTCTCTCTCCCTCATGGATGATACCAGTCAGGTGGTCATAAGAAGAGGATAAGGACACATCTAGAAACAGCAACCGAAGGCAGAGGAGTTGCACTAATGGCCACAGTGAAGATGCGAGTGACTCACATAGAAAATGATCACCTTCTTCAGAGACACGTAACCCCCAGTAGCCTCCATGGTTCACCTTTTGTGTGAGGGCAGTGGTACATCTGTTCACTTTCCCCGTCCCCCCTTCCCTCTTTTCTCTATCACACACACGCACGCACGCACACCCCTCACCACCAGTTTCTAAGTGACTATCACTTAAGTGATAGTTAAGTCAATTTCCTGCTATCAAATGAGATGAGTGGATCCACCCACAAGTCAGGGACAAACAAAGGCCATAACTTTCACCAGCTTGATTTTTCAGATTTTTTGTTTGGAGCCCAAGTTCAAGGAAAAGGCTGCTCGAATGCAGTTGTTGCATGCGCTTGCTGTGTTGATTGGGTACGTGCTGCACTGCGGTCAGGGAGGTGAGGGAGAATAAGATGATGTCGTAAGGCTGGAGGCCCTGGCCTCCGCTAGACACAGATATTCATAGACGTCGCTAGAGAGGGAAGCGTAGGGTCAAGGCTGATTTCCAAGCTTCCCTCCATTATTGCCACCACAATAGCCTTTCTGGAACATTCACTTTAGTTTCTGATGGTCCAAACACTGCTCGTTATTAGCCCCTGAGTGGAGGGAAAAAAGAGGGATACTCACAATGGTAAAGGTGCCGTCATTGATTAAGTTAGCTAGAAAAAGTAACACATTTATGTGATAAGTATTTGCTGAATCATTTGACAGACAAGGTTTTAGGGCCGAAGGGAAATTAATGAGCAAACAAAGGTTGGTCAAAGGGTGAGTGAGCGATAGAGACTAAAATAATGTAATACGTGTGATAAGGTGACACGTGACAGAGCAGCGGTGACAAGTGCAGTGGACACATGGGCAATATAGGAACAGCCAATGGAGGGACAGGTTATACCTTTAAATAGTGACTGTCAAGGTTGCCCATTAAGGATGACCTTTGTGGAAAGGTTGGCTCTTGGGACATCTAAGGGGAAAGGAGTGGGCAGATGGAAAAACTTTCATGAAAGTCTCTTTAAAAAAAGATTTACTTGTTTCTATTTTATGTGTATACGTGTTTGCCTACGTGTGTGTGTGTGTGTGTGTGCCATGTGTGCTTGGTGCTCTGTGTGTGTGTGTGTGTGTGTGTGTGTGTGTGTGTGCCATGTGTGCTTGGTGCTCGCAGATCCCATGGAACTGAAGTTATAGATAGTCATGAGCTGCCATGCAAGTGCTGAAAACTGAACTCAGGACTTCTGCAAAAGCAGCCAGTGCTCTAGCCTCTGAGCCATCTTTCCTGCCCTTGATGTAAGTCTAAAGGTAGGGACACTCATGTATTCAAGCAACAGCAAGGTTGTCAGTGTGGTTGGGGAATCAGTGGAGGGGAAGAAGTGGAGACTGAGGTGGAGCAGGACTGGGGCCAGAGCACAGGAATCAGGTGAGAAGGGAGACAGGGAAGATGGCCTCAGACTTGAGCAAAATCACATGAGGAGCACACTGGTGCTTGTATTGTTGAATCCCCGAGGAACCAGTGGCTTTCACAGGGGAGGAGACAAGGTGTATATTACAAACTACCTACCTGCAGGATCCCCCTCTCCAGTCCCAAGAGTCTCCATGCCATCCTCCACATGAATATTATCAGGGTTCTCATGACCTAATGGCCTCCAACCCACCTATCAGTTCTACAACATTAGGGATCAAATTGCAGCATGTGAACTTGGGGGAGTCCTACATTCAGTACTTGGCAGGGTGCAAACACCTTTAGGGTAACGGCATGTTATCCTGAGCAGAGGTCTCGGAGATACGTGGTAGAATTTCAAGGCTCTTAAGGGGTCTGTTAGTCTTCACTGTCAGGTTGTCTAGATTTAGAGTCACCAGTCTGGGTGCCTTGTGAAGGATTTTCCAGAAAGAACTAACCTACCCTGAATGTGGGCAGCACCATCCTGAGGGCTAGGAACAAGACAGACAAGGGTCCTGCTTCCTGCCTTGGCAGGAAATGCCCTCTCTGTCATGATTGACTGAACCCTCTGAAAATGTGAGCCGAAACAATTTCTTCTCTGCTGTAGGAAGTCTTACAGCTTGTGGTTACCCGCCCACTGGGGTGTGGCCTCATACTATATACGCTGATGCAGAGCCTGCGTCTGCCCCTTCTTCCCCGGCTACTCTTTCGGATTGCTGGATTTGATCTCTGTTCTCCATTCAAGCAGAGAATTCTGATTTGTGAGTTTACCCCTAAATAAATAACCATCTACTCCTCGATTCTGAGCTAGTATGGGATTTCTTTTAAGCATCCATTCCACACTCTTTTTACTTTGTCCAGTTAAACAATCCATTAGGACGATAAAAGCAACTCACACAAGGAATGTGTCTCAGTGTAGGAACTGGATGTTTCACTAGAGATGTCCACAGGGCTGGAAGTTATAGAGAGCCAATGTCACCCTCCTCACTCATGTGGAGCTGTGTTGTTTAAGGACGGATGTGCATGTCCTAGCCCAGTTGGTCTTACTTTGCAGAACGCATGAGTTCACTCTCATTTAAAACCTGTGCACTTCATGTGTTGTTTATAACGTTCTATCTCAGTTGCACAATTAATAAAAACCCAAGGACAGATATTGGGGTTCAACATGAAGACCAGAAAAGCAAAGCGGCCAGCCACTGGCTCTTACCTCTACCTCAGTCTGAAATGGCGATCCTGCCTCCAGGAATCTCAGAATGAGACTGACTGCGAGCTGTCTCCTCCCGTTTTATATTCCTCTCTAGGACTAGGATTAAAGGCGTGCACCACTGTTGCCTGGTTTCTACTGCAAACTAGTGTGGATGCTGGGATTAAAGGCGTGTGTCACCACTGCCTGGTCTGTAAGGTTGAACAGGGCAGCTGTTTTACTCTCTGATCTTCAGACAAGCTTTATTTATTAAAATACAAATNCTAGTGTGGATGCTGGGATTAAAGGCGTGTGTCACCACTGCCTGGTCTGTAAGGTTGAACAGGGCAGCTGTTTTACTCTCTGATCTTCAGACAAGCTTTATTTATTAAAATACAAATGAAATATCACTACATATCTCATGTGGTAATTGTATTTTCGATGTGAAGGGCCCAAAAACAAAACATTTGTGAGCTAGTGCATAGAAGCCTGTGATGGGGTTCCTTTCAGGCTTCAGTCTGAGTCTCCACAGAGCAAAGGGCCTCACCACGGCATCCTCTGACCACCATGATGAGACTTGCTGGTAAATTTGTGTTCTGTGATGGCACTGAGCAATCTGAAGGCTCTTGAAGTCTACACAGCAAACCCTCGGTACAAATATCTATTTCTAAGTTGACATTTTCCGAACATTGAAAACCAGAGTGCAACCAAAGAACAACATAGCACACAACTTTTAAATATTTAGTTTGATAAACTGGACAATCCTAGGTATGCCTGACCACCACTCGCTCAGGGTCCAGACATGCCCACCACCCCCAAGCTTTCTCTGCTGCACATTTTGAGTGAGTTATTGACAAACACAGTCTTGGAGGCAGCCATGTACCAACCCCATTGTCTTTATCTGTTGTCTACAACACAAGCTTATTTGTTGTAGAGTTTGAAGTAGACACTGCCAATGTTTATTCTCTATATTGTGACATCTGACAGCCATGTGGCTTCACTTGTCAGGAACTTGCTCCTTCGCAGTTCAGTGTCTGACAAACCAGTCTGTTTCTCCACCTTCCTGATAATGGGCATTACTTTTCATCTGAGTAAATAAAGCATGTATAAACACTCTTGCATATATCTTTATGTAGTTAGATGTTACGATTTCCCTCAGGTACATATCTAGAAATGAAACCTCTGGGTTAGAGGGTGGATGTGTGTTTAGTTGCCTCTCTTTATCGCCTGTAGCAACGCATGGTTGACCCAGGTGCAGAGCATCCTGCCCACCATTTTTGCTGTCAATCATTTTTATGTGAGAAATTCTAATAGCTATGGAGTGACACCCTGCTGTCAATTCTAATTTCCATTTCTCCACTAACTAAGCTGAGAAACTTAAGCTGGGTTTATTGCCTATTCATATACTTCTGCCCATGTCTGCCTTGTCCCCTGTTTGAAATAGGATTATTTGTTTTTTTTTGTTGATTTATAGGCATTATGCTATTTATTTTAAATTTTTTCTTTTTTATAGTTACCCTCTAAGTTCCTTGAGATATATCCATTTTCTTTCTAGTACCTCCTAGAAATCTTGTTAAGCAGCAAATGTTTAATAAAGTAGGAATTTTAGCAAAAAGAACTCTGCTTGTATAGCCTGTTAACTTTACTAAATAACTCGGGTTTAGGAGTTGAATATATATTTGATGCAGGATTTCTCTGTGTAGGCTTGGCTGACATGGAACTCACTTTGTAGACCAGGCTAGCCTCAAACTCTGCTTCTCGAGCTAAGAGCATTCACCACAGACCCTTTAATGAGGAGTTTTTTAGTTTCGTTTTTGTTATTTTTGCTTTTGGGGGGCTGGCAGTATGCCTTTACTTTGTTTTTGATTTGTTTCTTTTCTTTTTTATTTTTTTTAATTTATGTGTATTGGAGTCTTGCCTCCATGTATGTCTGTACGAGGGTGTTTTGGCACACTGGAACTGGAGTAACAGACAATTGTGAGCTGTCATGTGGGTGCTGGGAGTTGAACCCAGGTCCTCGGGAAGAGCAGTCAGTGCTATTAACTGCTGGGCCGTCTCTCCAGCCCCTTGTTTTTGTTTTTGAATTGAACATTTTTCTTTCCTATCATGTTGACCTTTCGTAAACATCCAAGGGATTCATTTTCAAATGTTATCAGCCAATTTGGAATATACAACTTGGATTTAAGAATTATCACAAATGTCATAGTTCATTTTTCCAGATTTAGGAAGAGCTGAAGTTTTCTTGATAGGAGATTCCTGAAGGCAAAGTATTTACAGTTAAAGATGAGAGTGTTCTGTGCTGTCTGTCACCTCGTGTCTTCTTCTGCTTCTGAGGGTTACAAGACATTTTTTTTCAGTGAGGACTGGAGCCCAGGGGGTGGAGGGAGAAACACAGATGCTTTTATTTGAAGATAAAGACGCTGAGTGTCTACAAAGAGAATAACTTGAGGGTTTTAAAATCCTTGTCTCCCTTCCAACTTTGCTAGCCAGAAGCATTATAAACTTATGTTCTGGAGACACACCTGCAATGATGTCACCTTCTCTTCTTAAATTAGATTCTAGGCGGACTGCCCAGCTCAGGAGGCGGGGGAAACGTTCCCACCATTGTCCACCCCAGCTGCTCTCCGGTTCTGCTTCAAGTGTTGCATCTTGGAAAAGTTCCTAACTTCAAATATTTCAGCGAACAATCTAGAATCTTTACAGTTCTATGTCACCAGTAAATATATTATTCTACAATTGACGTGTTTTAAACTTAAAACCAACTCAATAGATCATATTTTGTCTAAAAAATAATTGCATATTTTAGCCATGTGGCATAAAATCATAGAGAAATAAAAATTGTCTTAAAATTTGAACAATAAAAATAATGACTTAGAATATCAGGTTTCACTTGTAGTCATTTTTGCTTTTCTGCAATTCTATATGATTTTTATATTACGTGTGTGTGTGTGTGTGTTTGTGCAGTGAATATGATCCTATATAGACAGGGATTTGGGGTTTTGTTGATTCTGTTTTCTTTAATTTCCAAAACAATTTTGAAGCATCATTATAGGTTTCTTTTATTTTAAAGATTTATTTATTTATGTATTTATGCACTTTGTTTGCATGTACATCTGCACACCGGAAGAGAGTCTCAGATCCCATTGTAGACAGTTATGAGCCCCATGTAAGTGCTGGGAATTGAACTCAGGACCTCTGCAAGGGCAGTCACTGTCCTTAACCAGTGAGTCATTTCTCCAACCCCCATTATAGATTTCATAACGTACCAGCATACCGTGTATCTCGTCTGTTGGCTTTTATTTAGAAGTTTGTTGTTTTTTGTGTGTATGTATGTATGTAGGTAGGTAGGTAGGTGTGTATGTGTGTATATATGTATGTATGTGTATGTCTGGTACGGGAGAATTATCTGTATTCTGTCAATCATGTATTTTAATAAAACACTGATTGGCCAGTCAGGAAGTATAGGCGGGCCAACCAGACAGGAAGTAGAGGAGGGGCAATGAGAACAGGAGAATGCTGGAAAGGNNCCGGCTGTGGGGTACTGGGCGGGACAGAAACCCCAACTAGCCAGCCCTCATGTTAACATATGTCTATATATACATATATGTGTGTAAGTGTGTGCATGTGTATATGAGAATATATGTGTATATATGTCTATATATGTGTGTGTATGAAAGTGTGTGCATGTATATGTATATGTATATGTATGTCTATATATACATATATATGTGTGTGCATGTGTATATGAGAATATATGTGTATGTATGTGTATGTCTCTCTCTATATATGTGTGTAAGAGTGTACATGTGTATATGAGAATATATGTGTATATATCTCTCAATATGTGTGTGTGTATGAAAGTGTGCATGTGTGCATGTGTGTGTAAATTTGTGTATGTTTATTTGTATATGTGTCAGTACATGCATGTGTGTTCCTGGAAGTCTGGAAGTAGGAATGTGGATCTAATTTGCTTGTGGGCTGTATGGAAAGGCTGCTAAACTATATTTAGCAGTTTTAAATTTGTCCCCTCTACTGAAGCTTTCTTTTTAACTCTGTATTTTAGCACTGGTCCCCTTGGGAACCAGCTATTTAATGCTATTTAATCGTCATCAGAATAGAGTGAACTTCTGACCTTCCCCTGTCCAGTAGTTACAGCTGTAATTTCTATTTCAGAGCACACGAAACGGCTCAGATCTCCTCTGCCATGGGAAGTCATAACTCAGGCAGACAGCGTCCTTTCTTCCACGTTCCTCCGTCCAGTAAGATGCTGCCGTTTGTACCACCACGATGTGAAAGGGGCCGTTCTTTAATTATAGCATTTCCCGAGACCTTTTATCTTTAAAAACTCATATTACCATACCAGATTTTACATTTTGTTTGTTTTCCGAGACAGAGTTTCCCTGTGTAGCCCTGGCTGTCCTGGAACTCACTCTATAGACCAGGCTGGCCTTGAACTCACAGAGATCCACAGGCCTCTGCCTTCTGAGTGCTGGGATTAAAGGCGTGCGCCACCACCACCCAATGGTTTTATTTTATGGTGTCATTTTCAAGCAAATTGTTTTTGTTGATTTTCTCCCTCCTCTTCTCCCCGACCCCCAGATCTCCCTGTACCCTCCACAGCCCCCATATCCTGCTTGATGTCTCACGTGCCCTACAGCTCTCTTTCTCAATACCTTTACCCCCCTAGCATGGTGTTCTTTCTAGTTTCATAGCCTGTGTTCACACCTCACCTCACTTATGGCCTTTTAAAAACGTATTTAGTTGATATTTAATACCCTTTAAGCCACCATTAGAAGACACGGACTACTGACAGGAAGTATTATAATGTCATATTCTCTAATATTAAAGTCATTCAGTCTTAAGATAGAGCAAACTTCCCTCGGTGATACTAGAAAGTTCTTTAAGATATTGTATAAGTCATCTTTTTTGTATTATCTTTGTCAAATACTGAAACCAGGGTTAATTTAGCCTCCAGAGAGAGGTTGTATCTCTGTATCATTTTCTCTGCTATGAAACAGTTGATATAACCAATTCCTTAAAACTCTGAAAGCCTCTTTTGAGATGTGTTAATTATGCTTTAAATTTCATCTGTAGATGGTAATATACCCACATTTAACATTTCTTCTTAAATCAGTGTTGGTAACATGACCCTTAAAGCATCCCCATTTGAAGATTTTTTTATTATATTTTTTAGAGTAGAGTATTAAGCCTGTCATTCTGTTCCTTCCTTAGTTTACGTTTTCAAAATGGAAAGAACATATTGTGTGTGCACATATGTGTATGCACGTGTGTGCATGTGTGTGAGTGTTTTAAACTTGTGGGGTCAGGTTCTGGCCTTTCACTTTTACCTGAGTTCTGGGGATTGGGCCCGGGTTGCCAGGCTAGCGCACCAAGCATCCTTGCCCTCTGAGTCACCTGCCCACCCTATTTTTCCCTGTGGTCTGGCTCACAGCGGGCCTTCCTCTCTCCACCCCTCTACTCACCTCCTCTCTCACTGCCTCGCCCATATTTTGAACATATCATTGCTCACTTTAGAGGAATATAAGTACTTCTCTAAAATATGTATTTGGAAAGTAAAACCTGGCACCACCCACCGTTAATAATCACTGAACACCATCAACTATCTATTTGATATTCTCATCTCCCCGTTCACTTCCGTGCTCAAGATTTGTTCGGTTGCATGGAGTTAACCAGTTGACTCCACGCCTGGATGTCTACATTTCTCCCGTCATCTCTTTTTCTCCCCTGCAAATGTCTTCTTTTCCCTACTTCTTCTTGGTTGGCTTAGCCAAAAGGAAAAATATTTTTGTTTTGTTTTTCTCAACAGAGTTTCTGTGTGGCCCTGGCTGTCCTAGAACTCACCCTGTAGGCCAGGCTGGCCTCGAACTCACTGAAATCCATCTGCCTCTGTCTCCCAAGTGCTGGGATTAAAGGTGTACACCACCACGGTCCGGCTGGAAAAAAGATTTTATCCATTTATTCATTTATTTATTCATTTATTCATTGTGGCCATTTTCTTGGTTGTGTACACACAGGGTTTTTCTGGGACAGCGTTTTAACACGGAATGGTATCACCTCTGACACTGTCTTCTTTGCTGCCTCCAAACATATGGATCTTGTTTAGCTTCAGTTTTCCTTAGACTGCGTTCCCGTTTCAGCAAAATCCATCTATCTCTTCCTCTTGTGTCTACTGTTTTGGAGTGTGTGCATGTGTGTTTACAAGGATGTTAATTTTTCACTAATGTTCTTTCTGAGATCTGTGTGAGAATCTGCAGGAGGGTGGCTGGGTCCCTTGCCAGCTTCTTTTTCAAGCTGCAGCAGCTGCCAATGTGTCTTCAGTGGTAGTAGTCTCCGTGCTCCATCTTGGGTTGGGAGCAGGCCTTCGCAGCCTCCTGTGAGTGGGCTTGGAAGCTCCAGCCTCCGGAGCTTTCCTAGTTAATCACCCAAACTTTTCCTTGGTCAGAGCCTCCGAGCTGTGACCTGCTCTGCCTTCCTGGTTCCCCTGGGATAGACAAGGAAATAGACCCCAGTCATAGCATCTGTGGGTGTCACATGGGAAGTCACCAAGCACAGGGCTTCCAAGGCCAGCGTCCATTTTCCAGACCCTCTGAGGGGGCTCCTTGCCATCTTTCAAGCGTTTGTCCGCTCCTCCAAGCTCTAACCCGTAGAAATGATGTCAACCCTGGCTCACTGGGCCAGACTCCTGTGTGTTAGGAGAAGCTTGCTTCTTGTACAGCGTGTCATCTGCGTCCCCCGCTTTCAATGCTGTTCTCGTGAGGCTAGCACCCTGTCTGCTGCACCAACAAAGGACATCCATGGCTTATTACTAGATTCTGGTTTTCAGGTATTGTTTGGTGGCAATGTGTTTTATGACAGATTGTTTCCAAATATCTCTGAATTTTCCAGTACTAACTTTCTGTTGCTAAATATATTTCTGGTTGGCATGTACTAATTCATATTTAAGAGTCTCTCTGCCTCCTTGACGTCTCCAGGGTTTGTTTCAGACATTTTTGAGTTTCATTCCAAATGGTAGCACACTAACTTTTCCTCTTAGACAAAGTTTTCTGTGGGCCTTTTATCTAGCTTGAGTCTCGGCAGAAAAAAAAATGTGTTAACAGCCCTGCCTCTGGTTTTGATGAATGACCACTGTTCATAACACAGACTGCAGAATGTGCTCCAGATGAGAGTGACTTATCAGATGATGTGATAAATCTTGCAGGACCTCGGTGAGATGGGGGAATATTTGGTTGCTATGTAATTAGAAACAATTAATACCAGGGGAAATGCCCAATCACGCCTGTATCAACTCCTCCCACCACCCAGTGCCTTGTACCTGTTTCTAGGAATTGGACTTCCGAACCCAGCCAGAAGCAACCAGTAACACCCACTCTGAAGGCCTCACATGGCCACAGACTCCCTCACTCACACCCCATGTGTCTCCTGCCGGCACCTGACTGGAGGATTCTCCTCCAGACCCAGAATCCTTCCTAGCAGAAGGCTGATAGGCAGGAAGAGGGAAAGGCAGTCGAGAAACCTGCTGCACCAAGCAAGATGAGTGATCGCTGGACCATCCACAGCCCCAGTCCCAGGTCCGGGAAGACTCTGTTCAGGGCAGCTTTGTTCTACAGGAATGAATCCTCCTCCATCCTGCTGCTGCCTTTCTGTGGCTTTGCTGAAGATGGCTATAAAACAACAAATTCTGCCTTTCCCTGCTGCTGGGGCTCTTCTTAGCTGTCTCTTCACCTACAGAAATCTATTTTCTCAAAGGAAGCGCGACTCCAGCAATCTCGTCTCCGTCTTCCCCACCCAAACTCAGTACACCCACTGATAGTCTCAGTTATAGTCTCTGAGTGAGAATCCAAGTGTGTAAGGAAGAGCGAAGCCTGCTCACCTGTGTGACAGACACTTGTCAGCTGGCATTAGAAAGCCTGGCTGAGAGAAAAGGTAACTCAGACTCTGAAAGGCAAAAACTACATGGCCTTTCTCATGGGGGACTCTGGCTTTCAATGTTTACAGATGTGTCTATTCGTGGCAGGGAGTGGAGGACGTACACGTAGTGACACTAGGGAGGGGGACCATGAGAAGAGGGGAATCCTTGTTGACGAAGGTGCGGAGCTTAGTTTGACATGCCAGGCATCAAAGAAGATCAGAGGCTGCCATGAATGGAAGGGCACAAGGAAGGCCAGGAGCATGGGAGGAGAAACAAAAAAAAACTGAAGATATTTGAAAATGTCACAGTGTAACCTAACGTTTTATATGTTACTTTTAGAAACAAAAATAAGAAAGGAAATTATCCATGAATGGTGAGAGTCTTAGAAAGGCAGGTTTGATCTCAGGAAAGAGAATGGATAGCTATGTAAGTAAACGGAGTTTAAATCTTCATTGAGAAAAAGACCCACAACTCACCGGCTGAGATAGCACAGGGAAGGAAGGACAGACAGACAGTAGAAAATGCTGGAAACACAACTGCTTTGGAATACAGTTGGACAATTCCCCAAAGAGCTGATCTTGGAATCACCATCTGAGTCAGCACTTCTGCTCCACGAGTATTAAAAACATGTGTCCACATGGACGTTTGTGCACAAATGCTCCAAGAAGGCGAACACTGTCAGCCAAGGAGAGACAAAACAAGACTCATCACTGGCCACGAAGAGGAATGATATGCAGCCCACACTTAACTTGGGTGGAAGCCGAAGTCAGTGTGTTCAATGAACTAGTCACATCCCGGCTCCTGTGTGATTCTGTGTACATTGTACTCTGTAATGAGCAAGTCCGCCGAGACAGAAAACAGATCAGTGGTTGCCAAGGGTTTAGGGAAAAGATAGAGAGAGATCGTTAACTGGATAGGGAGGCAACTTGGTGATAAAGTGCTTGTGGGGGCCGTGTGTTCAGTTACCAGGACAGACAAAAGAAATACCATGAGTGGGAGAAACTGTGATGTGTAGGTTTTCTCTGGTGGAGATGACTATCCCTCCACGGAGAGTCTCCGTGAAACACTGAACTGTGTGCTTTATGGAGGTGAGTTGTGGTGTGTCATGCATGAGACTATTTGGGTTTCACCTAGAGCATCACTCACTTGGTCCAGATTCATTTACTCTGGGGTGCACATTGTGTGATCTACAGTCCTAACTTAATTACAGTTCTTAAAAGTTTAAAAATAAAGCAGGAGGGTGGAAGCTCCATGTTAGGGCTTTAAAATCAAATGAAAAGGAAGAAGGAGGAAGGAAAGGGGGTGGCACAGGTAGCTGAGACAAACCCCTGAGACAAGCCCCTGAAGAGAGGAAAGGATTTATTTTGGCTCTTGGTTTTCAGAAGTTTCAACCCAAGATTAGCTGGCTTCACAGCTTCAGGCTTGTGGCAAGGAAGAACGCCAGGGTTGCAGGAGAGTGTGGTAGAGTTAGAAGCAGAGATGAACAGAGTGGGCAGGAGTTGAGATACTTCCTAGTGACCTACTTCCTCCAGATAGCCCCGCCTCCTCCAGCTAACCCTGCCCCTCTGGCTAACCCCGCCCACTCCAGCTAGCCCCGCCTCCTCCAGCTAACCCTGCCCCTCCAGCTAGCCCCACCCCATCCAGCTAGCCCTGCCCCATCCAGCTAGCCCTGCCTCCTCCTCCAGCCCAGGGACCCCAAGCCTTCAAACCAGGAGCCTGTGGGAAACGTATGTATTTAAACCTTACCAATAGATAAAACAGACATTCAATGAATAGGAACTTATAACTATTAGATATGATAAAGTCAAATTTATTTCATTAAAAAAATACAGCAAAGCACAGAAGTCAATCTAATAAAAAGGTACCACACACACAAACAAGCACCAAAAAAAAAAAAACCCACAAAAGGAGAAATAACTATGGATGCAATTAAGTTAAAAAATAAACATTGCTGCCTTCTGATCCCGAGGAAATAACAAGACCCAGGCTTCCTGTCTGACATGAACTTCTTGACATCTGGACACAATAGATTGGACAGCTGCTCTCAGACGTGGCTTGGTAGGTGGTTTGGTGCTATTGTTAGTCTGTTTTCCATTGTTACAGCGCAGCATCTGAGCCTGAGGAGCCCATAAAGAACGAGGTTTATTTAGCTTAGAGAGGCTGAAGCCCAGGTGACCGCACTGACTTCCCTTCTCTTGCTCTCCCTGGGCGGGATCATAGCCTCCTGCCAATGTAGGTAGCCTTGTGAAGGAATTTCCTGGGAGAGATAGAGTCACATGACAAGAAAGAAAACCAGCACAGAGGAGAAATCAGATTCAGTTCTTTTTTCAAATAGAAACTTTAATAAGAATACGTATTAGTTGTACAAAAGAACAAGTTTGATTGCGACATCAGCATAATACTCTGACCATAGTCTCCCATCGTCCTCTTCCTCCTCCTTCTGGACCCTTTGCTCTTCTCAAATGGAGTTAATCTTTTGCAACCATCCAGTCTTGGGAGACCAAAAATACTAGGTTGCACCCTAGTGATGTAATCTACCCCCTCCTTAGGAGCCTCAGCATCTCCCACATCTCCACTCTGGAGAGCAAGCTGCTAGTACATGAACCCTTAGGGACAAGTGATACCTAGACCCTGGTGACTGTGAGCCCCACTAATAAGCCAACTGAAGACTAAACTCTACAAGTGCCTGACTCTCTCTGCAGAGGCATTTTTTCAGACCGTAGATGCGGAAGTGGCATCCTAAACAGAGCCCAGCAGCCTCAGTGAGTTGGAGAGGCAGCCATTAGCAGTTCTGGGGGGGAGGGGAATTAATGCTATGGAAAGCTACAGAGCAGAGTTCCAAAGAAGAGGGGCCTATCCAGGAGAGTAGCAGTGGATTGCACGGGAGAGAGCTACCCTGGAGAGTAACTGTGGATTGTACAGGGACTTTTATGGTATTTGTTCCTCCATAGTGTGAACCTCAACTATTATAGGTAGAAAAATGACCAGGGAGCTAGAAAGTGACTCAAGGCCTAGGTCCCATGCAGAGAAGTTAATTCTGAATTATCAGAGCAAGGGGCTAATGCAGAACAGCCTGGAGAAGCCACTCGTGCTGGGGACAGAACGGGACTCTGGTAGAACAACATCACTTTAGACTTTCTTAGAAAAGCTTAAACAGGCTGTCTGGCTTTCAGGTTATTTAGCATTCTTCCAAACTGAAGCCAGGTAGCCTATAAAGAAATCTGGAGTTGTCCAGACCCTAAATCACACTGCACATGATGCCTACTACAGTATTGAGTAGTACAACATGTAATGGTTGTTCTGTCCCTTTAAGAGACAAGCCACGCCCACTCCCTTCACCATCCGCTGAGGCAGGCTGATCTTCAGCTTCCGGTCTGAGCTCGCTCTCTTTTCNTACCACAATTCTGGACCTACAGCATTTCTGCTGCCTACTGCCACCGGGGATCTTGCAACATTTTTAAAAAAAAGCATAAAACAACATGCTTAGCTGAAATGAGAAAGGAACAAACGGACAGCTAGGGCAAGTACCAGCCAAGGGGCCAGTCTGTCGTAAGTCACCTTTCTGGGGTGGCTTCAGCCATGATCCTAGCTGTGGCGGGTTTGTACATTCCAGGTAAGGGGTGTGAGGATTAGAAACAGAGATAAGGAAGAAGCACAGACACAAGAACGTACTGGGAGAGCAACTCTGTGAATCCTGAATGCTCAACTTCACCCGAATTTATTTTCCACACACTTTTATACCCCAAAACAAAATGGGGCAAGGAGGCAAAAGACTGCTTTAACATGAGACAAAGGAACACCAGAGCAGTTACTTGCTCCAATACCTGAGACATCAAGCCATTAATTCCTGAGCAAAGCATTTGAGTTTGGGGCAGTGAACACACCCTAGACCAAGTACCCTGTAGGCAGCCACTCCCTAAGTCAAACTTCCTATTTTAAATAAAGGAGCCCAGGAGTATGTCCTGAATTCTTTGACCTTTGATCAGGGTGGAGAGGATCTACCTCTAAGGGCCATCTTAATGTACAAAACACCAAGTAAGCACACCCTAGGTCAGGACATCTTGTTTTGCAGCCCCGCCTGTTATCAACAACTTTGAAAGAGCAAAAATAAAGCTCAAACTCTCTGACCTTCAGACAAGGTGGACTAGGTTCACATATTTTGGGTCTCCACACTAGTGAACATGCAATGCAAGTCTGTAAGAAGCACAGAGAGAGTCAAAACCTGAGAGACAGCTGGGTTGAGCTTCAGTGATATTCAGACAAGCGTGAAGTTCTACAGTACAATGCTCCTTGAAAACATCAAAGAGGAAGAAAACCGATGGAATAATGGCCAGAACATTTCCAAATTTGATGAAAATCACATAGCCAGGCACCTAAGGAGCCCAACAAGCCTATTACAGGTCACAGGTGCAGACATGCTTATGCACACACATGCATACATGTACACATACACATGTGCTTATGATCCATGATAAAATATCATAATAAAATAGCTTAAGACAGGGATAGGAGAATTCTTGTGAGCAGAGAGAGAAAATGAATGTATGTTCAAAGAGAACAAGAGTGGCTACAGACTTCTCATCAGAAACCATATAGTGCCAAAGAGAAAAACAAGATGTGTCTGGCAGATTGGCAGATAGTAAACAAGCCCTATTAGCCTGTAATTGTCCATGCGTGGAAAATAGTAATTTGGCAATGGAAACAAAATAATTTCCCTACAAATACCAGCTCCGAGAAATCACTTCCAGGGGACCCACTGCAAATTTTATGACAGTGACTTTAAATTAAGTCCCGCAAGCCTCAGGAATAAGAGACCTATGTAACATGAGGGCCTGCTTGTTGGGGTTTCTGTCCTGCCCAGTTCCTACAGCCGGTAAGCCCCAAAGAAAATCACACAGAGGTCTCCATAAGATTATAAAC
>LOEQ01003880.1:63195-74236 GCA_001685075.1 Bramus lutescens
TAAGCTACAAGAGCTAATAAGTAGCTTGACCTAATGGGCCAATCAGCTTTATAATTTATAGAGATCTCTGTGTTTTCTTTGGGGTTAAACAGCTGGGGAAACCGGGCAGGACAGAAAACCCCCAACAAGCAGGCCCCGTACAAGCAGCCCCTCATGTTACACTTTACTGCTGTCTTCCCAGAATGCCTGCACAGTCCTGCAGGAAGGGCTCTCAGATGCTTATAGGACACCAGAGTACTATTGCGATCGAGAGTGGCTTGCAGCTTCCCGGGCTCCTGTCCTTCCTTCTGCATTCTGATGATCATTTCTGTGGACACTCTGGAGGGCAGAGTGCTCCTTGCTCAGCTCCCTCTCTCCCCCTCCTGAGGTGTGTGGTCTTTTCATTGACAAGGCTGTCACAGCTGTACAACCTCTGAGGTTCCCGGTCCCACCCTGGCCCATCACCATGAGTAGGCTCATTCACAGTCGCTCTAGGGACATGGGGGAGGACTTCATGCCTCTGCTTCCTTACTCTGTATTACCAGGCCAGCCACCTGCTCAGAACCCTGCAGGATATCCCATCTCCATGGCAAACAAGAACCTAGACACCGGGCCGGCCTCTCTTGGGCTGGAGAACAGAGACCAGCTAGGTTCTAGAAGTAGGGTCCCTAGCTGGGTTCTTTGCAGTAACAGTGAAGAGCAGCATGGCCCATGGAGTGTGCTGGGAATGTGGGAACATCTCATTGCAAGTGAAGTGCCCCACTCCCAGGCACCAGCCCCCCAAGTCTAGCATTTCATAGCAGGGCTGTTGAGTTCGTTTATGCTCACCTAAGGCTGGCAAGACAGAGTGAGGTTCATTCTGAGTGCAGCCCCTTCTGATCACAGGTTCCCTGCCTACAAAGGCCACAGGGATAGCTACTTAGAGCTCCCCCCCCTTCGTGTTTGCTTAATGGTTTGATGTATTTGAGTTAATATCTGCTGTCCTGTTTCCTGTTTACCAATTGTCCATGTCCTTTTCAAAAAAAAAAACATCTTCCACTCTTGGGGCTGGAGTGATGGCTCAGCAGTCAAGACTGTGCACTGCCTTTGCAGGGAACCTGGGTTCAGTTCCCAGCACCCACATGGTACCTCACATTTTTAACTCCAGCTCCAAGGGATCTAATGTCTTCTTCTTCTTCCCTGGGCACTAGGCATACACATGGTGTACATATGTGCAGACTGGTAAGACACCCATACATATAAAATAAAATAAACCTTAAAAACAAACCCTGATCTTCTTTTCTCTTTCTTTCCTTTCTTTCTTTCTTTCTTTTTTTTTTTTTTTGGCAGTGTTTCTCTGTTCTGGAACTTGCTCTGTAGACCAGGCTGGCCTCGAACTCATAGAGATCTGTCTGCTGCTGCCTCCCAAGTGCTGGGATTAAAGGTGTGCACCACCATGCCCTTTCCTCCTATCTCCTCCCTTCCTTTCCTCTCCTTCTACTCCGCCCCACTGCTTCCCTTTCATCCACTAGTTTGGGACTCAGAGGCTCATGCAGCTTAGGCAAGTGCTCTCTCTACCACTTAGCTACGTTTCCAATCCTCTTTTCTCTCCAGCTTCAGCCGAGCATTAGATCTGATTGTATTTTGCCCCTGCACTTGACAATGTAAACATACTTCTTGTGAATTTCTTATCGTGAGAGCCCCCTCTGAGTCTGCAATATCTGTTTAAGAAAGATTCGAGAGTACAGACACAGACCAGGGACTGAAGCTGAATCTAACCTGCTTGGTGTTGGGGGCTATGCGTTGAACTGAATTCTCTCAGAGTCGTGTACGGAAGGAGCCTTAAGGGGAGCCTGGATTTGGGGGCAGCCTTTTCACAGAGGCACCTGGATTAGGATTAGGTCTCTGCAGTGGCTCTTTCTTACAGACGGGAGAATATAGGCACAGGTACACCTGGGAATGGGGAATGAAGTGAAGAGCCAGACCAAGGAGGCGGCCCTCTGCTTACCAGGAAAGGAGCTGGGGGCAGATGATCCTTCCTGACTCAAATGGACCCAAATTGTTGACATCTTCATATCGCACTTTGGCCGGAAGAGCTACAATAAATAAGTATTGCCATGTGTGCATTCAGCCCTTGATGCCAGCGCTAGGGAGTCAGTGCTTTCAAGACATGGGAGGTTGGGCTAAGAGGAGCAGAAACAGCTAATGTGAAGACAGCAGAATGCGTTAGCATGTGAATGTGCATGTGCATGCATGGATGAATGCATTTGGTGTGTGTTCACATGTGTACGTTATGTACATGTTCCCAGAATTGAAGCCTTGGCTCCCAATGCAGGGCTGAGGGAGACACCTCTGCACAACCATGGATGCTCAGTCTTTTAGCAAGACTGATCCCTGAGCTGTCCCTAAAACATACTGTCTAGGACCCTACCCAGAGGCCCAGCTGGAGTGCTGGGTCCCAAGCCTTCCAGTCCTGGGGTACCTGCTTCCAACTGCCTTTGCTCCTCCTGTTTCTCCACTGCAGGGTGAAGGAAGGGCTGGCTTTTGTGCATCTTCAGAGTCTCCGTGGCTAACATATTGCTCATAAATGCACCCGTGGCTGGGTGAATGCAGAAATGGTGAACAGAAGTTAAACATCTAAGCAAGCCTCACGCTCTGTCCAGGGATCCGAGGATGGCTTAGGAAGACGGGAGCCAGGCATCCTACAATCTAATCCAAAACACAGATTTGGTGACTGAGGGCCTGAGCATTATGACAAGATGTTGGTGTTCAGATGTGAGGTGCTTTCATCTCGACAGTGTGGTGGTGCAGAAAAGATTCCGGGACAGAAAAGATAGGCTGCTGCCGCAGGGAGAGGTCCACACATTCAGAGGAGGCAGCAGCTCTGGGCTCCAGGCCGCCTAGACCCTTCAGGCATGACAAGTCAAGTCAGGAGCCACTGATGGATCAGGATCCAGTCCTTCCGGTGTAGGACTTTGATTTCTCTATTCTTCAATTCCCACATCTGCAAAATGGGCATAGTAAAGTCAACCTCGGAACACATGAGGTGTGCACGGGATGGCAGAGGAAAGTGAACTTTGAAAACGGCACTGTCTGCTGCAGACATCAATGAACCTGAAGGTATTTCTCAGTGCCAGGTTCACATTGAAGTGGCTGCAGGTGACTCTCGAACCTTCTCTCTCCAGAGCTCATGTTTCCCATGCTGTTCGTGTACTCTGCCACCTCCACCCCGTCTGGCCCGCAGGACCTCATGAGTCCATGCTTCGGAGGTGCCGTACCACGTGATCACGTGATGAGCCCTGGTTCTACATTCGAAGAGATTAAAGTTGGACTCGTGGAAACAGCTGGTGGGAACTGGATTTGGCAATCCTAAGCCACGTGCCACCTGAACATGGTTTTGGGTGGCGGGGAGGGGGCAGTTACTCACAGGGCCTGGAACACAAATCATGTCCGTTCCAGTCGCAAAGGTGTCATCGGCGCCAGCTATGCCCAAAAATGGTCTTTCCCAAGTGTCGGATTTCAGGCATGGCTCACATGATTGCCTCCACCCAGGAGTTACAAAATGCTTTCGCAACCAGGGGTTTCCCCTGCTATGCTTTGGGTCTCATCCTTCTGTTCTGCTCTTACGGAACTGGCCCAAATAAAGAGATTCTGAGGTCACGGGTAATTTAAAATGCAAACCAAGGGCTGTGGGTAGAGAAACCGGGAGCTGGAGAAGGCCCCGTGTGGCATCTGGGGCAGTATTGATAATCCCTTTTAAAAAATAATTATTATTTTAATTTAAAGAAACATTCTCTATAATATATTTTGATCAGATTCCTTCCCCTTGCCTAAGCTCTTGCCTACTTCTCTAACTATACAACTTCATGTTTTCATGTTCTTTCTCTCTCACAGAGCAAAAACAAAATCCAAAACCTGAAAAATCAAACACACACACACACACACACACACATGCACACACACACGCACACACATGCGAGCCCATTTGGACAAAAGTATCCAAACAAAGGAACAAAACGTGTGCCACCNAGTCTGCTTTGTGTTGGCCAGCTACTCCTGAGCGTAGGGCCTGCCCTGGGTGTGTTCATGGACCCCGTGACACTCCAGTGAAGACCACTGATTCTTCTTCTTCAGAAGGTACCCATTGCGAATAGTTTCTTGGTTAGGGATGATAGTTTGTGTCCACTTCTCCATGCTAGGATTTTGTCTGGTTTGAAGCTGTGCAGGTCTTGGGCCTGCTGTAGCAGTCTCTGTGAGTTTATTTCCGTCACTCTGTTGTGTCTGGGAGACACTGTTTCCTTGGAGTCACCCACGGCCTCTGGCTCTTCTGATCTTTCCACCTCTGCTTCCATCTACATCCCTGAGCCGTGCCCAGCAGGTCTAAAGACATCTCTTTTGCTGCACATTATCCAGCTGTGGTAAATCCCACCTACTGCAAGAAGCATCTCTGATTCAGGCTGGTAAGTGTTCCGATCTAAGGCTTTGGACATACATCATTGGGCTACATTTTATTGCTGAGGTCCTTTAGAAGAGTAACAGTAATTGGTTTTTCCCTAGGTCCATTATCTGTTTAGCCTGAGACTCCTGACCACTTTAGCAATCTCATGTTTGAGTTCCATCCCATGGAGTGGGCATTAAATCCAACAAACAAAACTGTTTGGTTGTTTCCATAGCATTTATGCGGCTATTGCAGCAATGTGTCTGACAGGCAAGTTATTGCTGTAGGTTGAAGGGTTTGTAGCTGGGCAAGACTGGTGATCACTTTCTCCTTTGGCAGGGTCTACCTTCCAGTACCATGATGTTAGTCAGTCAGGGTGAAGCTCCTAATAGGGCACCAGCTCTATGTCTCCATGTTTGACGACACAGTAAGTTGTGTCTTCAGCAATAGGGCCTTACCATCATGTTGTGGAGAGCAACCAATAGTGTTTGCAATACCCTGTGGGTTTTCTTGCGGGGGGGAGGGTTGTCTAAGGAATCGCTTTGTTCAATGACACACCAAGATGTAACCTATTCCCGACACTGGAGATTTTACTTGGTAGTATAAGATGTCCAGATGGGGCATTATCTTACCTATTATATAGTGACTCCATTTAAGTTCCCTTCATATATGTATATGTTTTAGGAAACATCTACAGTAGTAGGTTTCCATATGATCTGTAATAGAAGTCTGCTGCATTCTGAATAAATATGGCCACTGCCCCAAGCCATGTTAGAGTTGCCAGCTNGGGGGGGAGGGTTGTCTAAGGAATCGCTTTGTTCAATGACACACCAAGATGTAACCTATTCCCGACACTGGAGATTTTACTTGGTAGTATAAGATGTCCAGATGGGGCATTATCTTACCTATTATATAGTGACTCCATTTAAGTTCCCTTCATATATGTATATGTTTTAGGAAACATCTACAGTAGTAGGTTTCCATATGATCTGTAATAGAAGTCTGCTGCATTCTGAATAAATATGGCCACTGCCCCAAGCCATGTTAGAGTTGCCAGCTAAACTAACCACTTCATCCAAATAAGATCTTTACATGAAATAATTGGCAAACTATATCTTACCATGGATATTTGGCCGGTTGTTTCTCAAAATTAAATGAGAAAACGAAAGCAAATGATTTAGGAAAGGATGGTTGTTGATAAAAGGTTGAACTCCCAATGTTTAAGAATCTATATATGTCACTGTGAGCCCGATAAGCTTCCTGGAGCTTTTCTGTAAAGTCGGGCAGCAGCATTAAGTCCAGTAACCTTTAACAGTGTTCACTAAACTGTGTTATCTATCATCTGAAGGGCTTTTCCAAATAACCAGTGCAGGCTACAAAATTACATATGGGAATAGATCCAGCATAGACTGATGAACCTAGAAGCGTATTGTACGGCTACACCCAATCACAGCTCACCTCTCCTTTTGTTACCACGCATGTGCATGTTGCATTATCCTACAAAGCATCCACAATATCTGACAGTCATTGAATGCTCCTCCTTAGTTTGATTATGAATCTGTTAGGCCTGACTAACAAGACACAAGAGCCCAAGCATTGAAGAGATGTGCAATCATAGGAAACTTAAATTCTGAGGCCCGGGTGTGGTCTGCTTCTTCATATATACTTGTGGATTCTAGGGTGTGGAAATATTCTGGGGCATGTATTCTGTGACAGTGAGCCATCTTGTTGTCTTAACACTATCAGAATCCCAGTGAGGGGAATGGAGCTGTGGGTCTCAAATGACAACGGTGCCTCAACTTCATATTCTAACACTTCACGCAAGCTTCCTCTTCCCTCTCTAAACTTCTGATGAAGACAAGGCCAATCTTTCTATCCCAGTCCTTTCCTAGGTAAGTTTTCACATGAAACATTTGTATTCTAATTCCTTGGGGAGGGGCTCAATGGATCCTATCTTGTTTCTAGGTCAATGAACTGTAGACTGGACTTTTATGCCATACGGATGAGGGTACAGAATGGGTTCAAATACTCATGTACCGTGTCTGTGTCAGGACTGAGAAGGAGAAATATTCCAAGGAGCCAACATTACAAGGAGGCATTGGCTAAACCAAATACTTTATTATTTGAGGAAGAAAAGGCCAAATTACAAAACCTTTATACTTAAGACCACGCCAAAGTCTTCCAAGGACTTCCATAACTGTTAGGTTCAACCATGTAAAGCCGCCATCTTGGCTGACAAAACTCAGGCTAAACTTGGCAATTTCATGTGGCTCAACTGCATATAAACTGAGTGATGGCTAAGCTTTTACAAAAGCAGGTCCCCAGTCCCACATCTGTTCATATCATAGACACATCCCAGTGACGCATAGGTCCCTTTGAAAGGCATTCTCTGCTTATTTCTGGGCTTGCAGGCTAGGACTCCCAGAACTGGTACAGCAGGCAGATGATCTTGTGTCCATTGTGTGGTCTCTTTTTCAGTATCACCTGCTGGCCCTGAGGCCACCCTGCTGGCAAATGACGAAGCCTGTCGTCCACTTTTGGTTGAAACCAAATGACTGGGACTGGAGGAAGGTGTGAGGTATCATGGTGAGCTCCTCACCAGATAAGAACATCACACAAACTGCTCCACACCTTTTCCCATCTTGCTTGCCCTGTCTGTGCTTCTGGGTATCCATGGCCAAGAAAACAAGAGGAGCAAACTCTCTGAGGACACAGAGCAGGAAGAAGAACATGCAACCCAGATGGTAAGAAACATGGCAGGCCAGCAAGATGGGGAACGCCACGCTTCATTTAAGTCAAGGCAATGAAAGGTCCCCTCCCGATGTCCTCGGTGCTGCCCAGCATAGTTCCCTTTACACAAGCTAAGATAAAAATAAAGCTTTCGTACAAATTACATTTTTTTCCAGTGAGTTACTTTTGCAGTAAAAATAGCTGCTACATAAATCCCTTCTGATCTCTGAAAAGGAGTCATATATTTCCAAAAATAGGCTTCTTATTGTAGCCACACAGAATACCTTGGGGCAAAGGAAGGAAACGGCTGGCTGGGGGGAGGGGGAGTTGCCTGGAAAACACAGTTACACCAAAAAATAAAATACATTTGTGTATAAACCGTCTTAAGGCATGCAGAGAAGTGGAAAACTTGTGCCATTTGTCAAGAAAAATACTGCTTTTCAGCTCTTACTTTACAGCCTAGGAGGAAGTGGAGAGGCCTGAGACGCCCTCAAATAATATTAGATTTCTTATAAAAAAAAAATCCCAATATACAAAGTCCTGGCCAGATAAAGAGCAAGTCAGAACCAAAACAACAACAATAACAAAAAACAACAAAAATAAAAATCAGGGGTCATTCCTCGGACCCCATTCCTGCTGGAAAATCAAATGAAAACAGTATATCACGATTCTCTCAGTCGGCCCCTGAGAGACTAAATCTCTGTAAAAGGACATTCCTATCTATGCACTAGTGGAAATAAAAGAAAGATAGCCTAGCAGGTATCACATTCTTTCAAACAGTGATAATTACTTTAAATACAATATACAATTTCTGTTAAATAGAACTGTTGGCGGATTCTGACATTATATAAGATACAATAATATGTACAAACTGACTTCTGAACCGGAGCAATCGTTGTGCTCCACCACCCGCCTAGCCTGCTCTCAAGAGGAGGTGGCTTTTGCATTTGCTATTCCTGGTGGCAAAAGGCCAAAGGAAAAACAATGTTTTTCAGTGTCTCTGCCTGCGTCTACCACATGCTGGCTCCCTGGAGCACCTCAAACAGCCGCAAGGATTGTGATCGGCACACAGCCTGCTCGGTGCTATGGTGGCTCCCCAGAGCGTCTTCCCTTCCAGGTCTCGCTAAGGACAGAGAGGCCATGCCCTCTTCCACCACTGGGGAATTGGCCTTGTGGAAGAGGCATGGGATGAAAGAAGGCCACTGTTGCTTGGCGACTCCCAGAGGGGTCCCATCCTGCCCTTCCATAGGTCTTTGCAGCAGTGGGTCAGGACGGACTTCCCACTCAGTCCCCGGGCCCCGGGGCCAGCTCAGGATTGTCCCAGGGACTTCAGTCTTCTGTATCAGGCTGTACACCCAGGATGGCATGCAGTTCCTCAGGGGTGAACCCCAGCAAGTTCTGCAGGTCACATACGAAGCGGTACACGTAGCGTTTGCCGGATGTCTTGTGGATGATGTTTTTGTCATAGTAGTAGCGCAAGCCCCGGCTGAGCTTCTCGTAGTTCATCTTTGGTTTGTTTTTCCTCTTTCCCCACCGGCGAGCCACCTTTGGGAAGACATAGAAAGGCCAGAGTCACCGGGGTCCACTCTNTGACTGGCTCCCCTGGTCACGGATGCTCATCCTAGAGACCCTAGGTCACAGGGACTTGTCCGGGTCACTTTAAATGTGCACAGACGCCTCACCGGACAGGGGCCAGTGATGACCCTGTCTCTGCCCCCAGGTCCATCTCAGCAAAGCCTCCTGGGCCAGCAGCCATTTGGAACCAGGGGTCCCTTATACAGAAACATATGCTGCCAATCATCCTCCATAATTCTTATTCCAACACTCATCCCCTTTTAAAACACCAGAGGCTCGTGTATCCCAGACTGGCCACTCACCCTCCAGCCTCCACTTTCACGCTCTGACTACAGACAGGCATGTGCCATCACACCTGGTTTATGAGGGTGCTGGGGATGGAAGCCGCGGCTGTGAGCAAGCTAGGCAGCCACTCTGCCAACTGAGACACATTTCAAGTCATGTGACAGCTGATGAGCCTATCCTGGCCCATGAGACATGCTTATTTCCCCAGACGCGGAGAGGGTGACAGATGACATTACTTACATTGCTGGCATCATGCCTACCAAAGCTGTCTCCCGCAGAGGGCCCCAGGGCCAGCCCTGAAGGCTGCCTGGCTGCTATGTGCCCTGTCCAACTTGGGACAAAGGGGAACTCCCTCCAGAACTTGCTGAAGGTAACCAGCCTCCAACAATGTCCACGAAGGGAGGGCATTGGTCAAAGGACACAGGCCTGTCCATTAACAAGGCCGTGGTTTCAGTTCAGCTCTCCCCAGAGCCAGGAACTCGTGGTTGGGGATGGGTTCTCACTGGCTCTGTTGACTTGCCCAGGGTCGCCTTTAGAGCCCAAGGTGATGGACTGGGGTTGAGTGTACAAGTGGCCATACCTCATCAGGGTCAGCAAGCTTGAACTCCCATCCGTCTCCTGTCCAACTGATAAATGATTGACAGGACTTGTCAGAGAGCAGCTCCAGAAGAAACTGCCACAGCTGGATTGGTCCACTTCCTGGGGACAAAGAGAGGCAGGTTACTGACCTTCCCAGTGACCAGGCTGTCTTGAGAACATGGACCTCACTGGGCATTGTTGTCATGAGCGGCTGGGGCCTCAGGGAAACAGTTTAATGTGCAGATACCACAGTGGCCTCCCCTTCCTCCAGCAGGATGGCTGAGGCATGGCTCTTCCTAGGCTGCTATGTTTGTTCCTCTCAGAGGAGGATTCAGGGCTAGCAATCATCATCAGCACCAATCCTCCTGCTGTTTAATGCTTTCTGGTACAAGAACCTTAGAAGTTTATTTCTAGAAACACCCAGCGGGGCGGGGGTGGGCACTCAAGGATCATTTCATCACAGGCATGACTCTCATGACCAGAGCAAACTGTTTCGTGGGAGACAAGCTACACGCCACACACCCATGGGGTGACCTGTACTGACAACCATCTCAGAAGCACCCCCTTGAGAGGGACGCTGGCTGCAGTGCCGTCTTTCTTAAGGAAGTACTCAGAACAGGGACTTTTCCTGGGTCCCCATCACAGTCTAGGGAAGGAATTCAGCTGTCACCTTGCCTGCAAACAGGAAAAGGCTTTGGGGAAGCTCGGAAAGACCTCGGATGGAACCAGACTGAGCCGACACACTTCAATGGCCACCCGGGCCACGTCTGAACTGACTGACTCTCCAGTTGGGTTTCCACACTACCCACGGTAACACCATCGGCCACAGGCTGGGCTAGACGACAGTCCTCTACAGTCACTACTATCCAGGCAGATACTCCTAATGCTGTGCGATTTCCCAGGTATCCAACAGCCTTAGGGTCAAACCCCTTTGTGAGTCTTCATACATATATGTAGCCATTTGACAATGAAAAAAAAAATCCACACATTCTCACTTTCATTTTATATTTTTTAAATTAATTAAAAAAAACAGTGGCTTCTTATGACCAGCATATGAAAAGAGGGTCTATTTAAAGGCCTCTGAAGTGGTGAAAAATGAACATTCTTGGTATTTGCCCCAGTTTTGAAATTGTCTGGTTCTAAAAACAGCTTTAAGACTCTTTCTCTGCCTAGAAGAGCTCTCCCCTTCTCTCGGATGGTTTTGGAAGCCAGGGGAGAGGTAAATAGTGCTGGGAAGCCGTGATCCAGCTCCCGCCCTTCCCCAGGCCAGTTTACATTCCTAGAGATCCAGAGTGTGAGTCAGAGCCAGGACCAGTCTGTCCATCTGTCCCCTGTCTTACCCTCCACCTCCTGTTCCAGGGAGAGGGTGTGACCTGGTATCTTCTCCCACCCCCTGAGACCCGAACATGAAAACTCCTGCAAGCCCGGTCTCGTGGGACTTGGATACAGAGAGTCTCTGAGTGTGGAAGATTGTCA
>LOEQ01003880.1:88552-107286 GCA_001685075.1 Bramus lutescens
GGCTCGATTCACAGGGAACCTGGGGCCTTCCTGCAAATTGAATCTAATAAAAGCACACCCCTTCTGCTCTGAGATCAAAAGTCAATGGTGTTAGGAGGAAATGGGAGCCGGGTAGGCTCCTAAGCGGAGGGAGCAGGTGGACTGTGAGGGCAAACGTAACCCTTCGCTGAGCAGAACGGGAGACAGAATATGAAGTTGCATAAATACGAAACACCCAGAGAGGGACACGCAGACAGAGTTCTTTAGGATCTTGGGTGTAATTATGAAATAAACAATGATTAACTCGCTAAGCCATCCTTTGCAGAAACAGTGAGTCTCCGCCTCCTGGTTTGTGTTTACCTTGTGATCCTAGTCGACAGCACCATCTCGGGGGTGGGGGATTCCCAGTTCCAAGTTAAACATTTAGTGTGAGGTGTACCATTTATTCAGTCAGCAAACACAACATGAGGTAGGCAAAGAAGATTGAGGCTGAGTTCCTGCCCCTCAGAGAAGAAAAAGAAGACAGAGACTGTGAAGATCCCACAGAGGGGGACCCTTTGAGCCCAGAGGGTGGGGCAGCAGAGGCAAGTGGTGAGACCTGGAATGTGTGGAGAGGTAGAATTGCCCCCAATTCATGTTATGATCTGGAATGTGTCAGGGAGAAGTGCCTGGCCATAAATCCCACTGATGTTGGGTCAAGGCTTTCTAACTCCACACCTCCCCGAACCAGCCCTCTCTCGCCAGGATGCTGGCCTGTATAGGTACCAGGAATCTGTATGAGGTGGGATCCCACCTAAAGTGTTCCCAAGAAATGCCTGTTGGGTCCTAGGGCTTCTCCAGTGTCAATGTGGACAACCCTGGAGGGAAAACCTTTTCCTGCTGTCCCCTCTAGCATGTTTTCTGCTGGTCTCAGGCCTCTTGTGTCTCTCAGGGCCCTAGGCGTGAACAGACTCCTGGGAAAGAGCCTGCTGTCCTAACCTCTGAGGGCAGCTGTTGGGCCGCATTGCCTGGGCTCACCCGCACTAAGCCTCCTTCTGGCTACACAGCTGTGGCCCTGAGGGCAAGTTTCTTGACTTGGCTGGTCTGAATTTCTACCACAGTCCCTTGTTTCCTGAGCTCAGAACAAAGGTGGCCACACAGTGGACTGAAAGCAGGGAGTAACAACAGCCATTTCCCTGCCTAGGGAGACTCCCTCTATGCCTCCCACCCTTACAGCTTTGATGGTTGCAGGCTTTACCCTCACAGCCAGGAGGGCCAAGAGCAGTGCCTTCAACGGGAGTCATGGCTTCTTTGATTTTCTTGACTTTGGGTTGTTAGAGAGACCAGGGATTGAAATGCTGAATTTCAAAGCTGGAAAACTACGGAGCCAATTAAATAAGGTTAATGCCTACATTTACAGAACAATAAACGGAGGCCTAAGGAGGGGTGGTTCCCTTCTCAGGGACATTTGACAGCTTTCCTTGCGGGACTGGACCACACTCCTGGCCTCGGCACTGCCCCGTGTCCGTCATTCTGTCACCTTTCACAGCTGTTTCCCTTATAAGGCTCTGTTCTGGAAAGCTCATCAGGGCTCTGAAAATCCACTCTGATATTAACCTGCGGGGTGGTGTGCCTTAGGCATGTCTGAACAGCTGAACTCGTAATAAGGACCCTTGGTATTTGTAAAATTGATAATCTCTAAATAAATGTGTCTGTTCTGAGTCAGACCTGTGCAGAGAGATGATTTTTACGTTTTTTCTCTGAATCAAACATGACTCCTACATTTTCTCTGAGTAACCAGGATCAGTGAACCACAAATAAACTAAGAGTTGGTCATGATTCTGTCCGACCCACTAGCAAATGCTTAAGGAAAGTTCAGTCTATGACAACACCTTCAGAGACGAGACAAAGCCTGGATTAAGGTGCGATCTGGATGAAAGACCAATAGAGCAATGTAACAGGCTTCAGAAGGCATGGGAGAAAATCATTTAGAAAGTGGAATAGTTCAGTTTCAACCCTCCAAAAACCATGTGCTGCTGTAAACTGAAGCAGAAGGGGTAAGCTCGGGTGTTTGTTGTGGTCACGGGGAACTGGTGAACGCACTGGAGAGCTGAGGAACAGAGGGAACTCACATCTTCCAGGAAGTCTAGGATGAAAGCGATGGCTTCAGAGTCTGGTGATGCCTCTGAGGAATGGCTTCTCAGCAACTGTGAGACTCCCCATGCCCTGGAACACGTGTTCTCAGTATCATGTCTGTTCCAGAATAGCTGAACTACAGAGCCCGGTTTCCACTGCTGTGTGGTTACCTCTGCTCCAGCCTCATGCTCTCTTCAAGTGCAAACCCCACCGTCTGTGCGTCTTATGTTAATACTTTATTTTTACTGTGTGTATCTGCATGCCCAGAGAGGCCAGAAGAGTGTGTTGGAACCCCTGGAGTTGGAGTTACAGGGAGTTGTGAGCTGCCTAATGGTGGTGCTGGGAACTGAATTTGGGTCCTCTGGAAGGGCAGGATGCACTCTTAACTAGTGAGCCATCTCTCCATCCCCAGCGTGGCTGAATTAAATACGACTTTCGGTGCAGTCCAAGTAGGAAGAGGGCCAGCCTCCTTTCTTAGCTTTTAATAAAGACGATCAGCAGCCCTTGTCTGATGGAAGATTCTCACAGAATGCTGGAATTACCTCCAGTCTCCTAGCAAAGAAATGCCCCTTTGGACTCAGGCTGTGCTATTGCCTTCTTGAAAGTCACAGATTTTTGAACAAGAGATCCTTTTTCATTTTGCACTGGGACTCCCAGCTCAGGCCTAGGAGGGACATCTAAGGTACCGGAAACCAGCAGTCAGGCAGTGAGCCGGGTGGTGGCCCCTGCTGCAAAGGCGGTTTGCTGTTTCCCTTACTCTCTCTCCTTTTTATTGTGGTCAGTTATCCCGTGTCTGTTTGGAGGTGGCTGGTCTGTGATGATGGCTGAACTGTTTGGGGTGTTTAACACCACCGTCCCCTTCTTGGACTAGCCTGAGTTGGTGAGGAAGAGGCAAGGCCACAGTGACAACCCGTCTGGAGCTGCGCTCCAGCCTCTTATATCCTGTCCCAGACCCTAAGCCTCGTCCTTCCTGGCAGAGTGGGGGGTAGCAGAGCCTCCTCCAGACACTTGGCCACTCTAAAATAGCTGGGCTGTGTGTCGGGAGAGACAATGGCAGCCCTCTTCCGGCAACGAGCCCGAGCATATGTGCTTCTCGGTAGCAAGCGCGAAGGCTAAACTTAGCTAGTGTGCCTCTCCCGGTCTTCATTTCCATCCCACCCTTTGGGGTTTGTGTCAGAAGGAATGAACTATTTCCCTGCCAAGAACCACCTGCTGTCCTCTAGTGGGGGGAAAAGCAAGCATTTGACATTTTAGAGAAAGACTTTCCAAGAGAACTTGTGAATTTGAATTCTTCTGGAGACTTCTAACAGAGGGGCTGTGTCGTGTTCCTGAGCTGAGCCTTCTAGTAGCTCTCTCGTACCTCAGAGGAAAAGCCAGAGCCCCGTGAGATGCCACAACACCTGGCTGTCCATGGGCCTCCTCCATGGCTCCCTTTGGCTCATCTCTTCAGAGTGGTTCTTCTCCCCACCCTGGGCTGTTCTACTGGCCTCAGTACAACCCCCAACTGCCAGGCAGGAGGCTTCCAACTGAGCTATTTTCCTTCCAAGACTCCACACCCTGACTCCCCTCTCAACTCCACCTTAGAACCGAGAAGCAACCTGGAGAGCTTCCCTGGCCACTCAGGGACACTTTTCAACTTACTTGGCTACTACATGTAGATTTATTTATTTTTCTTAAACCCCGATGTTATTTAATGTCCTTTCTAGTTGAAGCTGTTGGCTTTGCCATGCAGGAGACAGGACCTTGCCTCTGCTAAGGAAGTGTTCTTCTACTGCACTTCCTAGTCCTTTAATTCATCCTTTTCTCTTGTTAATTCATTCTTTGACTGCTCCACTAAGGTCAGAATTGTATCTGGTTTGGCATTACCTTTCTGCGGTGCTTAGAACACTTCCTTGGCATAGCATTTGAGAAATATCTGTGGAATAAATCACCCCAACTCTTCTCAGGATGGCTTTTTGTCACCTTTCAAATGGAGATGGAAGATGTCAGTTGGCGAGCACCGACCTAAAGTTTCGTCAGTTAAAAAGATACACTGTGTCATGTCGGTTAAAAAGACACACTGCGTCATGTCGGTTAAAAAGACACACTGTGTCACGTCAGTCAGTCTGTGTCCTCCTTCATTTGAGCAAAGCATTCGAGAACACCTCATTCATGAAGAATAAACTTTCATTAAGGCATAGTCATAGGGGTTTGAAATCTAAGAGCATGGTACTGACATCTGGTGAGTTTTGGGGGGTTTGTTTGTGTCATTACTAAGGTCATTGTCACGCAAGTGCATAGGGTACCTTGAGCATCTTCTGCTATATCCTGTTGTCCTCCTCTTTCTCCTCCCACTCTTGGCATCCAATGTGGGACTCGAACCCACGACCCTGAGATTAAGAGTCCCATGCTCTACTGGGTGGCATCTACGCTCTGTTCGGGCAGGACAGAGATTTCTTCCTACACGCTCTCTCCCATTTGACCTCCTCTTTATCTTCAAACAGTTTCATATCTGCCTTTATGGCATCTGTACATACATGATTATATTCTTCATGCGACAGAGCACAGCTGGGATGCCACAGCTATGACAGGCAGAACATGTCAGTGCAGCTCTCTCCATATAAATCCTCTAATTCCACATGGGTCTCACTTTCATGACCCCATCTAATCCTGAAAACCTCCCCAAGGCCCTGCCTCCAAGTATCACCAATATGTAAATTTAAGGATATAGTTGAGGTTCTTTGCTAACTGATAAACACTATAATGACAGAATTCTCATTTATATGGTGTTTTGATTAACCAATTAAATTTTGCATTTATTGTGTGTGTGCGTGCGCGCATGTGTGCATGTATGTGTGTGTGCGTGCACACACTCAGGCTTAGGTGTGCACCATGGTGTGCATATGGAGGTCAGAGGATAACTTGTGGGAATCATTTCTCTTTTTCTACCACATGGGTTCCAGGGGTCAAACTCAGGTGGTCAGGCTTGGTGACAAGTGCCTTTACCTGCTGAGCCATGTCATCAGCCCATCGCTTATATTATACTTCCATTGTTCATGGCCACAGCCCTCTGTGACATCGCCATATCCAGTGTCAATCACTTGCCCTGAGTCAGCTCCCAGAAGCGCCAATACTATCTCGAGTTTTTTCTCCAGAATGTTCTTCCACATAAACAGGCAGAATGGAGTTTTAGATATATGTGGTCCATGACACCATTCCTTTCCCCACGGTAGTTAGAACAGGCACTGTCACCCTAGTCAATGTGTGAGATGTGATTAGTGACTCGGTGACCCTTCGGCCCCCTGCTCTTTCTACAGACAAGCTGGTTGTCCATGCACAGAGACATGGCCTCCCCTTGCTTTGCAGAAGGCTTCAGATTCAATGTTCTAAGGCCACCCTAACCCTAACCTAACAATGTTTGCTTTCATTGCTCAGGAGCCTAGAAGCACCTCAAAGATATGTTCTGGAACTTGGGGTGTAAATTGTCTCGGCCGTGTGGCTAGCATGAACACCTCAAACATAACCTATGGCCAGACTTGTATCCCGCTGTGGTGAGGTTGGATGCTCAGTCACGTTTCCCGAAGGATGGCAAATGCAGTCCTGCAGGGGTGAGGGATGACCCTGCCCGTCTAGTGTCTGATACCTCGGAGTATGGCCTTATTTGGATAAAAAGACTTTTCTTCCGCAGTAGGGATCTGATGATGAAGCCACCCTGGGCTACTCTGATGGCCCTTGAATCTAATGACAATATCCTTAGGAGGAACACGCAGAGCCAAGACACTGAGACGGCTCAAGATGGCGGTAGAGATTATAGTGATGCAGTCATACCCAGGGGATGCCTGGGGCCACCAGAAGTTGGGAGAGGTGAGGAAGGCTCTTCCCTGGGGGCCGTCAATGCCATCAGGCCCCTTGTTGATACCTTGGCTCCGGACTTCTGGCCTAGAGAACAGTGAAGCCATAGGGTTCTCTCATTTAAGATGCTTGGTTTGTACAATTAGTTATGACAATCCCAGGAAATTAGTATAAATCTCCTGTGAGAAGTGATGCATAGAAAGTGGGAAGCACACAGGAAGTCATGGTGAGAAACCGTCTAAGAAAATGAGGGTCTCACCAAGGCAGATGGGAGTGAAAACAAATCTTTACAGTCCAAAGGGTAAAATGATTAGCCTAAAATGACTAACCAGGCAGTAACTTAGTGCTTTCATTTCTCCATGAAAATTGGAACACCCCAGCATGATGGGCTGTGGCTTTAATCCCAGCTGTCTCTGAAAGCTGAGGATACTCAAGGCCAGACTGATATACATGAGAGTTTCAGGCCAGCTAGAGCTACATAGTGAGACCCTGTCGAGAGAGAGAGAGAGAGAGAGAGAGAGAGAGAGAGAGAGAGAAAGAGAGAGAGAGAGGAGGAAGAAGAAGGAGGAGGAGGAGGAGGGGGAAGAGGAGAGGAGGAGGAGGACTTGTAAACCCAGTGCTTGTCAGTGGGTCAGCATTCAGTTTATAGAGGCAATTAGATGCTGGAGTGCTAACTGCCAGCCCTAGGGGCCGGCCAGTCTCCACAGTTCATATGGGAGAAACATTGAAAAATGTAAAAGCTTACAAATTTGAATCAATAGTTTGTTAATAAAAACAGGAGGCGCAGTGAACTTTCCTCTATCCAAGTAAAATGTTTGGTGACTCCGTTTCCCAGAAATTTCCACAGTAGAGTCAGGGACAAGAAAGCCAGGAAGAGCAGAGGGATCATTGCGGGCTTTCCAGCTTCTGCCGTTTCTAGGTTCTCAGAGCTGGGTCTCTAGGGCCCCTTCACATGGAGTCCAGTCACTGTAAGGAAAGCTGACTGCGCATGTCTAGTCTGGGGTTCAAAGTCTGAACTGTCCACTGCTTTGGATTCCATGTTTTCATGCGTTAGAATCTCACCCTGGGCTTCTGGAGGAGGCTGCTGCTACTGTCCCAGTTCCTTCAGTCCAGGGCTCCTTTCCCCTGCCTGGCGTCCTTGCTCCCCTCTCTGCATCAGATTTGGGTTCACCCCACCTTGCGAGGCTACTCCCTGTAGTTATCAGGCTGTGTTGGTCCACACGGGGTCCCTTCCAGCCTAGCTGTTGGTCTGCAGGAGGGCAGACACGCACCCAGAAGTTCAGCCGTACAGAGAGGCGCCACAGAAGTCCAGTGACGTGACGATTCGTGACAACTACCGGAGGATCAAAGTCAGAGACAAGCTCATGGCAGAGGTGGAGATGTTGTGTGACAGAGCTTTTCTTGGGGAGATGCGACACACACACACACACACACACACACACACACCATAAAAACACACACATCTAAACACCCCAGATAGGTATCTCACAACAGACCACAATACAGATATTCCCACAGTTCAGTTTGGTGAACCAATGAGGTTTTTTTTTGTTTTGTTTTCGTTTTTGTTTTTTTTGTGGAATTACTTATAGGAATACAGGTGAGAGGTCACATACAGGAGCAGACATGACTCAAAGGCAGCTGCATCACTGAAGCCCACCCCTGCATGGGTGCCAGCTCACAGAGCTGGGAACCTGGAGCAGACCGAACAGCCTGCAGGAAGCCCACCAGGTTGGAGAGCATCTCTTCCAGGTGTCCCAGCTGGCCTGAACCTCTTCCAGGCAGCTGCTCTGGCCTCAGAGTCTTCTTTTGCAGCTGTCCTCCTCTGAGAGCCATCTTTGCAGCCCAGCTTGCCTGAGAGGGACGCTCAGCTCTTATTTTTTATTTTGGCAGGGAGGCTCCTAGTGACTCTGGTCAGTTTCAGGGACTTCCTGAAGCTATTTTGAGGTTTTTGACCTTCCTGTTTAAAGAGCTTCTCTTCAGGATGGAAGTGTTGAATCTTGAAGGAAACTGTTCTACAACGTTCCATCCCTTCTTCCAGCTCTCACATTTTCCCCTCCTCTTCTTCGTCAGCGAGCCTTGGAGGAGGGACTGCAGACGCCCACCCACGGGTTAGAAATAGTCCATCCTAGTACAGTAGCAGTCGTTTGTTCTCGGTGAGTCCGACACTAAGTACCTCTCTACGGGCATCAACACCATACTCACAGACACATCACATCCATCTAGCAAAACCATAGAAGTTGCTTCCCCGTTGGGACCCATGACCTCCCAAGCCACAGGTTCCTGTCATGGTTTACAGTACCCAATGTCTACTGTACAAGCAGGAAGATCCTGCCTAGCATTTCAGTATTTCAGCACACAAGGACGCTGGTGACAGTTCTCCACCAGCAGCCTACAAGGCCCCTCTGACAATACAAAAGCCTTCTAACAGGGTGGGAGTTTCCGGTTTGCTCCCAGCTTACTTTCCCCCTGCCCTATGGTCAGAACACGCACATGTGATGTCTCAATGGGGTCTCACTCTCTAGGTTTAGCATAATAGCAATAACAGACAGCAGCATCAATAGCTTTTATGCTTTGTGGCCTCGGGGGCTTCCCTGGCCAACAACTCACAGGAAGGTAGCCGGCTCCTGGCACTGGGATTTTCATTCAATAACCATACGCTCTCTGGGAGCATCCTTTTTCACCCATGTGGTTTTAAACTCCTTAACTGTTGATTTAACAACCCATTTTTCCTTTCTGTTAACCCAGCACTAGTAGGCTTGCAAGGTAGGTGGAAGTGTCATGTAACTGTTGTCTCTCCGATGTCTTTCCAGATTGTAAAAACGCTCAGGGGCTTGTATTATGTCATCTATATATCAAAACCATGTTCAGAGGATAGGCGGAATGAAGCAGTATCCCAAACCACTAGCCCTTAACAAATAGTTGAGTTACAAAGGTAAGCTCGGTGCAGCGCCATCAAAGCCTGCTGCCATCCGCTCTCCGCAAGTGTCAGGCGACCCCAGAAGCTCACAACTAAGATTGCTGAGGTGGAAATAAGCAAGGTCTAATACAGCGGGGAAAGGTTCCATCCATTTGGATCAATGGCTTCCTCCACAGATCAAGGTTGCATACAAAGCCTGGATAAGAGGCGCTGATTTAATTACGTCCCTGTAGCTCTCAATCATTCTGCTCCGTTCTAGTCCCACATCCTGGGGCTTCCACGAGCCTCCGTGTTTCCGAGTACTTAATGAATTCAGTGGGTCTGACTTAATCTGCTCAGATCTACTCTGGGTCAAAGGGAAATGTGGTCCTGCTCTCCCCTACCGCACCTGCTGGCTCCCCAGCTCAGATAGGCACTGTGGATGTGGCTGTGGCTGTTATTCTCCTCCGCCATGGCTGTTGGGGGAGTTCCTGACTGGCCACGCCATCTCCACCCTAACATAACTTTCTTCTAGAAGGAAATACCCTCCTCAGTGTGGGGGGATGATTACCATGCTGGGACAGGCTTGATCACATTCATTTGAATTATTCTAACATATGTCTTCTATGAATTGCTCCTTAGGGCTTCAGGCTGTGCAGAACTGTATGCTACGCTTAAGGCTTGTTTTCACATTTTTCCTTAGGAACTCCAGTTCAACACAAATCTTGCCACGTTTATCTTTGAGGAACCCAGACATTTCCTCATCTGCTCTGGGTTGCTCTCTCAATAGACAGACATGCTTTACATGCTGGTCTGTGTTACTGAGATCTGCCAAAGCCTTTCCTACTTTATAACGATCGTGTCCCACCACAAGGCTCAGCAAAATCCGTAAAGCTCCATACCACTCTTGAGGTCCTTTCTGGCTCAAAGTTTTCTTTAACTCCTCTATGAACACAGTTCTGTCTGGCCCAATGGGTTTCCAACACAGCTTCTCTTATTCCTAGCTCCCTCGATAGTGTCTGCCCCTCCTCCATGATCCTCCAGCCCCTGCTATTCATGGGGACTTCAAACAGGGCTAACCAAGTGTCCCTAATGGCTTTGGTAAGTCAGTCAGGGACCGACTTCTCCCACAGGGCGGTAGGTCACGCAGCCTTGGCCTTAAGGAGAATAGAAGTTACATCATTTGTCTTTTCTTCCACAGCAGACTGACCCTGTGCTCTCCCATGACCCCCAGCCTCCCACACCAGCCTGAGACAGGCTCTTTCACTGCCTGCTTAAAAGTCTTCCCTAATTCCGGCGATTCAACGGCTGAGCATTTCCTGATCAGACTGGTTTCTCGTACCAAACCAAGGTTAATGCCCCCATCTGCAGATTGGTTTAGAGATTTTCCCTCTTTTTCTACTGAAGGTTGGAGCATCTATCACTTTTACCATCTTCTCCTCTTCCTCACTCTCTGAGTCTTCCATGAGTTCCACGTTCTTGGGTCCCATGAAGGGCTTCTGAGCACTGATATAGTTGTGCTCTCTTATCCCTCTGGCCCTGGCAAGCCAACCCTTCCATCTCCTCCTCATCTATCTAATTTACTTGCCAGCTCAGAGGTGAACATGGAGGATGCGGCCGCATCTCCGTTTCTTGACTTAATTGCTCCTTTACACAAACACCTTCCTCCTTGGCTGCCATCTTGGCCTCAGCTGTATTTCTAACTATGTACAACCTACATTCTAGCTCCACCAGCTCCACTGTTGCCTGCTAACAATCTCGACCTGTCTGCAAACGTCTCAACGACTGCAGCATTTCCTCTCAATCTTTAACTGCCTTCGGGGACCCTCTACATTGTGCGGGGGACTACACTCATCAAGCCAGCATGCCACACATAGACGAAGACTGCCGTCCCGGGATGCCTCCTGCAGACACTCCTGAGCCTGATGGTTCTGCCTTAGTGGCACGCCTCACTGCCCCTAGCGAGAGCCAGGCAACCACTGTCATAAAAGGCATGCTAACACACACCTTACAGAGGATGCTCCCCTCCAGGATTCTCAGCCTCAGGTGCATGCCTGGATACCTCAGCCAGGACCATGCCCTCACTCCTCCCAAACTCATCTTTGGTTCTGCTGGGTCCCTGTTCGGGTGCCCACTGTGTTGTGCGACAAGACTTTTCCTGGGGAGACTCAACATACGTGACTACTCACCGCAGACAGGGATCCCACAACAGACCAAAGTGTGGGTACCACTGAGTGACACAACAGGAAAATGGTGAGTCCTAGCTGAAAGGTTTCTGCACCGCATTAAGCCCCTCCACCGATGCAATAATCCGAATCAGATCAAATCAAACCGAACTAGAAAAAGCCCAGGTTTAATGGATACAAAAGCTTCCAGGTGACTTTTCAGCCCCCCAGAGAGGAGATGGGGAAGGAAGACTTGAAAACCACATGTTTGTTCTCTGGGGGGGCATTTTAAATACCCTGTGGGAGTGATCTTGAGCATCTCTGGAGGGGGGTCATCATTTGGTGGGCTTTCTTGGATGTAGAGTTTGGACTGAGACAACTCCCAGGGAAGGGAGCTTGAGATGGAACTTCCATCTGAGCATTGCAGACTCTTTGGATATATGGATGTCAGGGGCTCATGTGAATCCTTAACTCAAACATTGGAGACTCTTTGGGTCTATGGATGCCAGGGGCTGGGGTGAGGCTTCCACCCAAACACCAGCCTGCAGCGTTTTGATGTGAAGTGTTCTCCAGAGGCTTGAGTGTTCTTGAAGGTCATAGAACTTTGCTTTCTAAGATATTGGGGGGGGGGTCTTATCAAGACAANTCAAGACAAAGGGGGTAGGATCAGGGTGTAAAAGTGGAATGCTGAATCAGGCAGTGGCTGGCAAGCTTCTAGACTCTACAGCACGCTTCCCGCTTGCTCTCTGCTCTGCTTCACTAACGTGAGGTGCTCCTGCGTATATCTCCAGCCACCGTGGAGCCACTGCCTCTGTGTGCTCCACCACAATGGACTGACGATCTGCTGTAGCCTTTTGGCCTCTGAGCCAACACAAGCCCCTCCTCCCTCAAGTTGCCTTTTTGGTTCTGTAAATGTTACCGACACCTGCCATCTTCCTGTTATATTCAGGCTCCAGGAGCCACACTCCCAATTCTTCCCTCGCTGCCCAGTCATCAGTCGGTCCTCTGGGCTTTATTTTCATCACAGAACTCAGGCCAAACTTCTTCTCAAGCCCTGCTGTGCTGTCCTCTGGTCATCACCATCGCTGGCCTGGACCACTCAGCAGCTAGGTCACCCCTTCAGATTCCTCTCCTGGGACTCACCCTTCACCTCGAAACCAACCTGGTCAATGGGTAAATCCCATGAGGTCACCTTTTACTTCTCAATCCAAAGCAAAGAATAGAATCGAATCTTCTTGGTGTCCCATGACCTATCCCTGCCGCTCCTCATGCTCATAGCCAGCACCCCAGCCTCTGCCTGTTCCTAGAACAGCCCATGCTCTTGCCCTAGGACCTTTGCACTTAGGGCTCCTTGGAATTCCCTTCTATCCATTGCCACAGGTCTGGCCATGTTTCATAATTCAAATCCAATGTCATGGAAAGCTTTTTCTGCCTTGCCGTGCTAGGACCTCAACTTCCTGTCAGTATCCCAGCTGCTACTGCCCTTCCCAGTGCTTGCCACTTGGAAAATCACTTCGTTAGTGTTCTGCTAATCTTACTATCATTTCCCCATATGCAAACCGAAGCTAAGGGCAGGTAGAGCCGCGGCATATGCTCCTGACGGTGTTCCACCTACAGTGCCTGGGATCGGATCTCTAGGTGTCTCTGGACACTCCTGTGTCTGGTCAATGATTGAAGGATGAGCGGCTAGAACCAGGTCTGTTTGCAGCCCCCTCCCCTCACCCCAGACCTTTACGGCTCTTTCACGTCCAAACTAACCACTCAGGCAGGGCCACCTTTAACCCTGATCAGCGTGTCATTCCCCAATGACTAACGTAAAGCCGGAGAGTATGTCACTAGGACTCGCCCTCTGGGTGACAGCCGCCAGGGATCATTAGCTCCTTCTGTGACATTGCCTGTGAAGATAAAGGAGGATGTGCCACAGTCTGGCCACAGAGGCCACAGTCTGGCTTCTCAGCCTTATCAGGGTCACAGCAAAGCCTTCAGGCTACCCTGACACACAGTGTTTCCATTAGTTTCAGCGACCCTAGGAAACTGTGAATCCTGGCTGGCTCCAGGAATGCCTGACTAAGTGTGCCCATGTCTTCCCCATTCATGGGGCAGACTCAAGGGCCTCTGTCCCATGAGACAGCTTCAGAGGCTGAGGATACCTCTCGGGTGCACAAGTCAGCACAGAGCCTCTGGGCAGAAGAAAGGTGACTCCAAGGGCCTTTAGTTTATAGACTAAGCCTTCCATTCACGGAAAATACAGCAAAAGGGGGGAAAAGGGTGGGGGTAACTGAGTAGGAGAGGAAGCATGGGGTCTGTAACCCCAGGGCTCTCAAAGGCAGGAAGCCATCACTTGAGTTTCAGGTCAATGTGAACTCCAGAGTAAGACTGTCTCAAAACAATATCAATAACAAAAATACAGTAAAAGCAAGTGGTCTTCCCCTCACAGAGAACTACACTGCATGCAAATAACATGTCAGTAAAAGTGAGAGAAATTCAATGTTCCCTCCATGACTCTGGGGGACAGCGACCTGAGAGGGCTCAATGACTTTCCTTTATCTGCTCAGTCCCCCAGCTTATTGTCACACCCACACCCATCCCTGAGCAAGGAAGAGATGCAGAGGCATACCCCTCTGAAGGAGGGCATGTTTCAAATCCTAAGAGGCAATTAGTTTGGATCTTGTCGTATGACTTCATTTAGCTGCAAGGAATACTGGGAAATGTAGTCTAGCTGGGTGAGTCTGTTATTTGGAGAGGTGGCAATAAATATTTGAAGATATGGTTCAATGGTTAAGAGCACTGGTTCTCTCGCAGAGGACCTGGGTTCAATTCTCAGCACCTGTATGGTGGCTCTCAACCATTCGTGACTACAGTTCCAGGTGACCTAACACCCTCTTCTGGATTTCGTGGGCACGGTATGCACACGGTACACATACATACATGCAGAACTACTCATACACATAAAATACAATGAATAAATAAAATACAAAAAATAAATCTAAAAAAATTTTAAAATTTGTGCTCACCGCAGATAGGATACTGATGACAGACTAAAGAACAATCCACCCAAGGCCAGCTCAGGGAGCCAGTGCCTCTACTGAGGCCACTTACCGGAGCGAGGGTGATGGCTGAGAGGAACAGGGTGACTCCAAGGCTGTGCGGTACTGAAAAGTCCACTCAGCAAGTTGCATCCCCAGAGCCGCCTTAGGGACTGGCAGACAGCTTGGTGGATGGACTGATGACTCCTTCCAGAAGTTGTCTCTATAACTTTGAGGAGAGGTCTTGGGAATCTTGTAACTTTTCGGGAACTTTGTGTCTGTTTTGTGTTTTTGAGATGTGGTCTGTCTGTCTTTGTAGCCCAGGCTGGCCGCCAACTTTCTGTCCTTCTGCTTACACCTGCCACATACTGGGATTTTGTGTGTGTGCAGTGAGTGTGTGCGTAGTGGGGGGGGTGTGGTGTGGTGTGTGCAGAGTGTGTGCATGTGTGTGTGTGGTTTGGTGGTGGTGGTAGTGTGTATGTGTATAAGGATGAGTAAGAATTAATTTTGGATGAAGAAACAAAAGCTAAGAATTTAGATGACCCCAGACAGCTAGGGCAGACCTTCTTTAGTTCAAGAGGTGGTGACTGAAGCCACCACTACCCTGCGATCAGGGCGCAGAATGCACAAAGACCAGCATTCAGGACAGCCCGGATCAGTGCTTCAGACTAAAGTCTTTACCGCTGAGGAGAGTGAATCAGAAGGAGGAAGTGAGATGTTTTCCTTAGACGTGCTGTTTTTGAGACCACAGGCCAAGCACTGGGTGTCTGGAGTCGGGGGCAGCCACTTTGCTTCTGTAATCCCCCAAAACCTGGCTTCCTGGGACCATGCACTCAGTTTTGGGGCCTTGGCCTTTGGGGTAGTGTTCCTTAGTGTGTGTATACATGTGGTGGTGGTGGTGGACATGTGTGTGTGGGTGTGTGTTCATGTATGCGAGTGTGTGTGTGTAGGTGTGTGTTCATGTATGCAAGTGTGTGTGTAGGTGTGGGTGAGTGGGTCAGTGTGTGTGTGTAGGTGTGTGTTCATGTATGCAAGTGTGTGTGTGTAGGTTCATGTATGCGAGTGTGTGTATGTAGGTGTGGGTGAGTGGGTCAGTGTGTGTGTGTATCTGCATGTGTGTAGGTGTGTGTGTATGCGAGTGTGTGTGTGTAGGTGTGGGTGAGTGGGTCAGTAGGTGTGTGTGTAGGTGTGTGTGCATGTATGTGACTGTGTGTATAGATGTTTGTGTGGATCATTAGGTGTATATGTGGGGTGGGGTGGTAGGTGTGTGTGTATGTACGTGTGTGTAGGTATGTGTGCATGTGTGTGTGTGTAGGTGTGGGTGAGTGGGTCAGTAGGTGTGTGTGTGTGTGAGTGTATGTCTTCTTCATGTATGTGTGTGTGTGTATGTGTGTGTGTGAGTGTGGGTGTGCATGGATGGGTAGATGGGTAGATATGTGCCTTCCTCTTTAACTCTCCACCCGACTCCCTTGAGACAGGGTCTCACACAAACTGGAGTTCACTGCTTTTAGGCTGGGCTGGTAGTGTTGTCCCATCTTCTCTCTAGCCACCACCCCCCGGCCCCCAGCAGTGGACCTGAAGGTGCACACGGCTTTTGGAATGGGTGCTATGGATCCTAAGTCAGGTCCTCATGTTTGTGGTCCTCAGTTATCTACCGAGCCATTTTCCTGGTTCCAGGGCTGCATTTCTAACTGTAATTGAAACCCACGGGAGCTCCTGTCCATGTGGTTCTAGCTACCATGTTTTTTTAACCACACCAGAAGCCAACACAGGCAAGTTCTTAAAACACTGGTTTCAAAGTGACAACAACAGTGCCACCGCATGTCCCTGTGAGTGGCACTTTAAAAAGCGGAAAGTAGATCTTCCCAGCACAGCGGTAAGAGGGTCAGCTAAAGGAAGCTGTTGCTTGACATTTCCACGGGGCTGGGTCTCACTCATGTGTGCCGCTGGGCTCCATCCTTGCAGAATTGTGCTTCTGGAACTGTTTACACACGGAGGCCTAAGGATGAGGAAGGCCAAGGAACCGGTGGGAGGAGTTCTGATGTCACAGGTCAATCCTCTTGAGGCTAAGGAACCCTGGTATCTTCAGATGTAGACCCATCCCACTTCCTTGTTGATGAGAAGAGAAGATCTGGGTACCCAGTGGGTTCCCGGGGTCCTGAGCAGATTGGCACAAAGGGACCGAGAATGGCCCAGTGTCCATTTCCACCACTGCTCAGACAGGTTGTGTCCCTGCCATGGCTTTAGTTGCTGCTTATTCAGAACGACTTGAACATCCAGGTATTGAACTTTGTTCAGAGCCAAGTGGTGACTTCTGAATTAAACAATGATCAAGCTCACGGTCACGGAGCAGCCAACAATCTCACATTACTGGTGATCTCTGCTCTGGCTGCCTCATGCAGTGGCCCACACAGGAACCGTTTGTGCTCTCTGAAAGGCTCGTGTGTTTGAGGTGGAGCCTTGAGCAGTGAGAGGAGGCATTGCAACCAAGATGAATGTTCCCTTCTGAGACTGGAGCAAAGGTGACCAGCTGAGGCCTGGCGGGAGGAGGGGCACAAGCTGCTGGGGCCAACCCAGCCTTCTGAATGGGTGCCTCTGGCCTGCTTTGACCTCCAGTCTGGGTTCAACTATCATCCTCATTCCCAGAATTGACTACAGAATCTTAGCCATGTGCCAGCTAACTGAATAGGCCAGCTTGTCATTTCTGGGGATTCAGAGAGGAATGGCTGCCACTAGTTTTTGGACAGCATTCCAGGAAGAGCAGGGGTGTAGTGACTATGGCCTGAACAAACAGTACCTCCACTGGGCTCCCAGGTGTCATGGGTATGAGTCACCCAGATGTTATCTGCAGGGAGAAAGTCCAGACAGGGTCACCAGTGAGTCACCAGGGCCCCATCAAAGACCTTTGGAATATACAGAAACCAAGTAAGAAAAAAACAAAACACATAAAACCCTTACTGAGAGACCATTAAGCAAGTCTTGATTCTGCACCAGGCGAAAGGGTGGCCTTGGAGTGGTGATCCCCAAGTCTTTGGTGCCCCAATACCTGCTGAGTACCTTTCGGTGATGTGTTTGGGATCCCCATGAATCCCAGGTTGAACTTGAACTCACTGGGTAACCACCCGGGCTGGCTTTGAACTCAAAAGCAATCTTCCTTATCAGTTTCCTTCTGGGACGCCAGGTGCCACCATACAGAGTTCGGTAGCCCTCCTCATTTAGGATGAAAGCCAGAGACATTATGGCTTCTGGAGTGGAGGCCTTGGAGCCTGACAGGGCTAGGGAAGACCATGGAATCAGAAAGACCAGGCTCAGAAGTTTTAATAAGGGTCCTCTCCACACTCAGTGTCAGCACAGGTCTCATGTGCTGAGAGTTCAGTTCCTTCCCCTTTTAAGACCTTTTAAGACATGTTTGACATCATACACTAATCTGCCTGATAAGGCTTTTATGGTTGTTATAAATGAGAATTGTTAAATGTTTGCCCAGTTGATTGAAACACTGGTATGAGTTTAAAGCGATGTTGAATGCGTAAGTGTCCACAAAGTCCACTTCCATGGCTTCCTTGTAAACGTTTCAGAAGTTTAGATGGCTATACACATGAAACAGCACCGTCAGTACAGACAGAAGCTGGCAGATAAGTCCTGCCTCTCCTGGGGAAGAGTTCTAATGTCAATTTCAAAAGACAAAACCTTGCTTTAAGATCAAGGAGAGTGTGTGGAGAATTAAAACATGGAAATTATTTTTTGTTATTCTTAATACTGGTATTAAATAAAAATTTTCATGGACCATGGACTGTTTCTAGTGAGCCAATGCATTGGCACCTATCTCTGTCACAATTTGATATTCTCTTTGGACATAGTCAATGGTGGAGCACAGTGCAGGATGCCAGGCTTGCTGTCATGGTGGTACTCGGGGTTACAGAGAGATGAGGAACCCACAGTGCCACCTTGGTCATTTGGATCTGTAAATCATAATTTCCCTAAGGACGTTGCAGGTCTGCCCTGGTTAGGTTCTCGTTCCCCAGCTGTGGGGAGAGGAGGGTGAGAAAGCCCTGGCTTACGTTGCATGCTTGCTCTGCGATGCCAAGTGTTTGCGGAATGAATGCCAGGAGTCAGGGTCAGCTGGTGGGAAGAAAGTGCCCCTCTCCAGGACCTCATGGGAGTCTCCAGCTCCACAGGGAACAGGAAAAGAACCAACAGCAGCCCCTTTGCTGTGTGCCAGCCTCGCCGTGTGTCAACAGAGAGTCAGGCAGCAGAGGTCCAAACAGGCCACCTAGCAAGCTCTCAGCCATCTCACCATTACAGACTCCAGGCTCACCTCTCCCCCAGAGCTTCCCTCCCACGAGCCCTCTGCCGCAGCCCTCCTCCGTATCCCCCTTCTTCTTTCCCTCCCTCCCCTCCTCCCTCTCATGCTCCCCTAGCATCCCACACACAACCTTGCTCCCCTCAAACCCCTTCAGCCTGCCAATGTGATCAGTGCATTCTCAGCTTTTAGTGTCTTTGGGGCAGAAACTGCCAAAACTGTGAAGAGAAACCAAGAAAAGCATAGGAAAGTCTTAAAAGAAATACCCCACCCCATCATCAACATTATCACCGTCACCACCATCATCACCACCATCACCACCATCACTGCCATCACCATCATCACCATCATCATCACTGCCATCATCATCATCATCACCATCATCATCATCACCATCACTGCCATCATCATCATCATCA
>LOEQ01003881.1:23254-36176 GCA_001685075.1 Bramus lutescens
GTCTTGGGTCTCAAGACTACATGCAGACATGGCTTCCTCCTCCCCAGGGCCTGGTGGCCATCCCTGTCTCCACCTTCTTCAGTCAACCTCACCAGAAGGACTTTGACCACTACATTCGCTTCTGTTTTGTGAAGGTGAGAAAAGGCTGAGAGACCCTCGATGGGCCTGGCTAGCCACAGGGTAGGGCAACAGAAGGCTCAGTGTGTGTCTTGCAGGATGAGGCCACACTCCAGGCCATGGACGAGAGGCTGCAGAAGTGGAAAAAGGAGCTCCAGCCCTGAGGTTCCTCACCTGGGCCCTGTCACAGGGATGCCCTGGAGGGCCCAGCTCCGTGACTGGACATACTTCTGGGAAAGAGGCCATTGACTTGGGGGTTTCAGCAATCTTTTCTCACAGTATCTGGGCTGCTGTCTTGGATTGGGCCATATTCTACTCCCCTGTGGATTTTAGGGTCGTGGTTATTTCTGGCCTCCCCGCCTGGGACAATAAAGGTTGGAGCCCCAGCCTCAACTTATCCCCGCCCAGGGGCTCCCCACCTCTTCTCATGTGACCTCAAGATATTGCTTCTGGCTTGATTGTTTTTGTTCCTAATAAAGTTGTAAGTTATTAGAGCCCTCAAGGCAGCCTCTCTCTTCCTCTGGACTGCCTGCTAAACCGTTTGGAAGGGACCTCAGAGAACCTCAGACCCCACACCTTCCCTATGAAGAGAGAGACAGAGAGGAGAGAGTGTGTCTGCATGTGAACACTGGGAACCAGGAACTCATCTGAATTCACAGGGCTTCTACATGGCAACACAGACTTCCCAGACCCAGGCTGTCTGCTGTGCTCCTCACTCTCAGAGGGTGCACGTTGAAGGCTGGCTTAAGGTGTTTGTGTGTTTGGATGAGGATGGGGCCTTGGAGACATATTCATAGGCATTGAAGAACTGCCTGGTGTGTGCAGAGGTAGGAGGGGCATCTGAGAGCAGCCCCACTGGTCCAGGCTTCCCTGCAACTCCAGCAGCCTGCTGAGGAGGCAGAGTGAGGGAGCCATCATGATCAGTGAGTGCTTGGCCAAAAGTGGACATGAGGTTTGATTTGGGGCAGGGGTTTTAGACAGGCCTAAAACTCAATTTGTAGACCACGCTGTTTTAAGCTTGCCAACCTCCTGCTCTGCTTCCAGAGTACTGAGATTATGGCACATCCCACACCTGGCATAGAAGTGGGATTTGATCCCCAGTTGGATGTCTCACTAAAGCCGCTGTAGTCTTAAAGCTCCACAGAAGGCCATGCTAGGAGCTTGGTCATTGGTAGAGCAACCTCAGGAGTTTCACTCACAGCCTTTCTTGAACCTAGAGAAATGATGGGGACATAAGGTTTAAGACCTTCAAAAAATGTTTTCTTCTGAAACAGAATTCCTAAAACATGAAGTTTTGTGATAGGGGTGGTTTTGGCTAATCATAAAGCGCTCCTTTGGACCTAGGGTCAGCGTAAGAGCTTCGAGGTCATTCCCTCCCCTCTTCTGTCCTCAGGGAATGGGGTGGGACTGGATTTTCAGTTCAATCACAAGGCCAATGATATTTTTCTTTTTGGAAGTTGCCAGGAGAGGTCAGTGTCATACTGTAGCCAAGGTTGGCTTCAAACTCATGGCAATCCTCCTGAGTATTAGGATTATAAACCTAAGCCATCAGTCCTGGCTTGATTTTGTGTTTTATTTTGTTGGCTGTGCTAAGGACTTGAACTCATGGCTTTGCCCATGCTATCCCACTGAGCTACATCCCCAGCCATAGCCAATGATTGAATCAGATGTGCATAGGTAATAAACCTGTCAAAAGACACATTTACTTAAAAGGTTTAATTGGCTTTTATCTGCAGTTTTAGAATCAGATATAAGGGGGATGGAGTTTGATGGGCCAGAGACATCTCAGTGGCTAAGAACACTTGCTGCTCTAATGGAGGACATGGGGGTCAGTTCCCAGCACCCACATATAGCAGATCACAACTACCTGTAATTCCAGCTCCAAGGGACCCAGCGCTGTCTTCTGGGCTCTGAGGCTCACACCAGGGTCTCACACATGCTAGGCAAGCGTTATTAACTCTGAGCTGCATCCCAGCCAAGAGTCATCATTGGAACATACTTGGTGTCAGAGAAAACGTACGGTGTCTCCCTTTCTTTCCCTTTCAAGCCACACAATACTGCTACTGATGCAGAGGGAAGATTGTGAACCAAATTCAACCTCAAGGGCTCAGGTTTGAAGCAGCTCTGCTGCACCACATGGCAGGATGATAAAGTCTTGCATAGGGTAAACTCAGAATCCTTCATTTCAAACACCGCAACAAAGGCCAGGCAGGATGGCATACCCCATTATTTTACTCCAGAGGTGGGGATAGGAAACATCAGGAGTTTAAGGTCTGGCTCTGCTATGTTGTGAGTTCAAGGCCAACTTTGATACACGAGACTGTCTCAAAAACAGAAATCCAGGGCTCAAGAGATGGCTCAGCAGTTAAGAGCACTGGCTGCTCTTCCAGAGGTCCTGAGTTCAATTCCTAGCAACCACATGGTGGTTCACAACTACCTATAATGCAATCTGGTGCCCTCTTCTGGCGTGCAGGCAGAACACTGTATACCTAATAAATAAACCTTAAAAAAAATCTAGTGGGGCAGTGGTGGTGCACGCCTTTAATCTTAGCACTCCAGGGAGGCTGAGGCAGGAGGATCTTGAGTCAAGTGGCCTATGTGAGATACACAGTGAGCCTCTGAGTCGCCCCCCTCCCCACTTCAAAGAAGTGATCTGGGAGCTGGAGAGATGGCTCAGCGGTTAAGAGGTCCTTCCAGAGGACCTGGGTTCAGTTCCCAGTAGACACAAGGTTGCACACAACCTCCTGTAACTTCAGTCCCAAGGGATCCAGGGATCTCTTCTGGCCTCCTCATATACCAGGTAAGCTTGTGGTGCACAGACATACATCCTGACAAAACACTCATAAAAATAGGGCTGGAGAAATGGCTCAGAGGTTAAGAGCATTGCCTGCTCCTCCAAAGGTCCTGAGTTCAATTCCCAGCAACCACATGGCCTGCAGGCATACACACAGACAGAATATTGTATACATAATAAATGAATATTTAAAAAACTCATAAAAACAAAATAAGTGAAGTCAAATCCCAGAGTGCATGGCGCTGCACACCTTCAATTTCAGTACTTGGGAGGATGAGGCAGGAGGATGGACACTATCTCACCAAACAAAACCAAAGCAAGCAAAACAGACAAAAAGGAAATAAAAGTCAAAAGAGAATGTTGTTTGGTTGATCATGTGTCAGTATCTTCTGACTGTAACTGTGACTAAGTACCAGATCATGTGACAAGCTCTGCGTGGTGGCACATGCTTTTACTCTCTCAGTCCTTGGGAGGCAGAGACAGATGGATTAGAAGCCAGCCTGATCTACAGAGTGAGCTCCAGGACAACCAGGGCTACACATAGAAACCCTGTCTTGAAAAACAAAAAAAGTTAATACAAAACTACCAGGCAGAAAAGCTTTTGGGGGAACCGCTTTCATTATTATCTTCCAATTTTTTCCCCCTTAAACTTAAAATACTGCTTTAAAGGGGACAGGGAATGTTGCTCAGTGGTAGAGGGCTTGTATGCTGGAGACCTTGGATTTGATCCCCAAGACTGCCAAAAATTAATCAGTCATAGCACTCAGGAGGTTGATGGAAGGTGATCTTGAATTTGAAGTCAGTCCAGGCTACATAGTAAAACCCTATCTCAATTTTTTTTTTCAGTTTGAAGACCCCCACACAAACTAAAAAATTAGAAGTCATAAAAACTAAAGTCTGGGCAGGGTTGAGAATATAGGTCACAGGTTGATTTAGCAGGAGTCAGGCCCTCAGCTGGAGTCCCAGGAAAATGAATGAATGTTATAAAGACAAAGAAAGTGCAAATGAACTAATTGTAGAACTGGATTGAACTACTCCTAAAGTAATTTCCAGTAGGGTCTCCTTACATAAAACATGGAAGCTGAATGTCGTCCTATTACCGATTGGGAGGGACCGAAGTGACCACACTGCTGGAAACTCATTCGTCCTGGAGAGGCACCAGCAGCGCGTCTCCAGGAGTGTCCGCACTCCACCTCCCAATGACTCCCAGGCCGCCTCGNCCTCCTCGCCGCTCTCCCGGGGCCTCAGCTTGCGAGGTTAGCTGGCCCGGGCTACATTCCTCAGGGCGGCGGTGCTCAAGCTGCCGAGCCATTTCCTGACTTGCTTCTGATTCCTAGGGCAACGTTGTGGCCCGACCGCACCTCCCTTGCCTCAGTTTCTTCTTTTGTCCTATGGGAATTTCTTCCTGAACTTTCCGGTTGGTTACTGTACCGAGGCTAACCCCAGGCTCTGAGCACAGCGAATCCCTGTGCTCCTGCCTGGTTTGGGGAATTCAGATGGCTGGAGCCCGGCAACGATGCTCCCCGCCAATGTGTGACCGTTTAGGCTCTCATTCTTCCTCCTGCTCTTCCAGGGTGAACACGGCCAAAGGGTTGAATGGCGAAAATGGAAGCAGCAGAGTAAGTAAGGGCTGAGCCCTCCCTCCCTTTCCCCAGACCACCTAATGCCCTGCAGGCTGAGCCCTCTACCCAAGCCGAGCTGCCCGGGCTAACCCAGGCTGCTTCAGTGAGAGGGAAATCTCACTATGGGGCCCTCTTCCCCCACCAATTCTTCTCCAGAGAAGGAAGAGAAAAAGAAGTGGAAGGACCTCAAAATGATGAAAAAACTGGAGCGGCAGCGGGCCCAGGAGGAACAGGCTAAGCGCCAGGAGGAGGAGGAGGAGGCTGCTGCCCAAAGTAGCAACCAGGGTAAGCCCTGGATCCTGGGGAGGATCGCCGCAGCGACCCTCACACCTAATCTGCCTCCCTCTCTCGCTCCTCTACCCTCTGTCCCTCTCTCCTTTGCTTTCTCCTCTCTCTCTTTCCCTTCATTTTTCTCCCTCCCTCTCTCTTTTTTTTCCCTTTAAGTGAGGGGCTAAAGATTAAAGCCAGAGCCTTTATTCAAAGTAGGCAAGCATTCGCTCACCAGCCTACCGTTGGCTCAGACCTCTTGAGCACATTCTGAGTGCTTTGGTTACATTTTTAATTTAAATTCATAATGGAAATATTTATCTTCCCATTGTATCTAATACATGCTGAAAATGGTCCAGAAAACCATTAAAAAGAAAAACTTGGGGCTGGAGAGCTGGCTCAGTGGTTAAGAGTACTGACTGCTCTTCCCAGCACCCACTTGGCAGCTCACAACTGTCTGTAATCCAGTTCCAGGGCATCTGATGGCAATGCACATAAAATAAAGTTAAATAAATTTAAAAAAAAGAAGAAGAAAGAAAGACAAACTGAGGTGGCTGTGGCTTGTTCTGACATTATGATTAGTGGTGCTGCTGGACAGAGTGTACGGGTAACAGCTGGGAGTCCTGCTTATATGCTTCCAGACCTGGTTTTCTTTCTTCCTCTCATGTTACTTCCCTGAGCATCCTGGGTTAGTACATTCCCCCAACAGACTATCTTTTTCTGGTTGTTGTGATACACACAGCTATAATCTCAATACTTGGGACACTGAGGCAGGAGGATAGAGAGTTAAGGGCTAGTCCAGGGCAAGTGGTGCAGCTGTGTCTAAAACAAACAAAACCAAAAGTATCCTCTTTCACTGGTGGCTTTGTGGGAGAGTGGTAAACATTTGTACCCTTGTAGAGCTCAGCAGCTGGCCTCGGTGGTGGTGATAAGTCCTCTGTTCAAGGACTCTGGAAATGATGTCTATGTGTCACCTCGTTCAGATAAAGAAACCAAGGAGAGACAGAATATGGAGGCTCGTCTACAGCAAGACGACCTAGCTCATATCTCAGCTCCCCACCACTTAGTCCCTGCAGGCAGAACACTTAGCCGACTTTCCTGGGTGACAGACCACACTCAGGTAAATGGCAGTGATTTCAGGAGCTTTCCGCTGGTCTTCGTGCCGTGATCTGTAGATGCTCCTGCCCTTCAGTTGGTGAAGTTTAACCCCTGAGCCATCTCTCAGCCCTGAGACTTATTAATTATGAAAGCTCAGCCTTAGCTTAGACTTGTCCCTAACTAGATATTATAACTTAAATTAACCTGCTTCTATTAATCTACGTTCTTCCACGTGGCATTTTTATCTCTCCTCCATTCTGGATATACGACTTGGTCTGTGGCTCACAGGCATCTCCTGAGAGTCCAGACTCATTGCCTCTTACCCCCCATCCCACCTAGCCTCTCCTGCCCAACTATTGGCCAGTCAACTCTTTTTAAAACCAATCAGAAGGCACCTTGGCAAAGACACATCTTCACAGTGTACAAAAAGACAAGTCGGTGATTTATACATGTTGTGTATGCATGTGCACAAATATGTGTATATATTTGTTTCCAGTCTGGGTTGATTGAATCCATAGGTGTGGAACCTACAGGTAGAGGACAGACTTGATGCTTCCTGGACCTTACATCAGATGCTTATTATATTTTTGCTGTCTTTTAAAGATTTATTCATTTTACGTATATGGTGTTTTGTCTGCATGTACTTCTGAAAACAAGAGAGCATCGGATCCCATTGGATTGTAGTTACAGACAGTTGTGTTGGGAGTCGATCTTAGGGCCTGTGTGAGAACAGCCAAATTTTAATGGGTCTCATCTACATCTGATAGCTGGTAAATGAGGTATCTCAGAGCTAAGCCAGGATCTGGACGTAGGCCACTGCTGCTGACCACTGCTTGACCTTGCTCTCTGGGCTGCCTTACTCTGGGAAGCCTTGGAGACTTTGGTCCAGTTCTTCCTGAAGAGACTGAAACTCGTCCCATTTAGACAGTTCTCTTACTCTGAGCCATGTCAGGCTGACCAGGTGCACCCCTTGCCCCTGCTAGGACGACCTTACACTCTGAGTGTGGCCCTGCCAGGCTCCATCCTGGATAACGCCCAATCACCTGAGCTTCGCACCTACCTGGCTGGCCAGATTGCCAGAGCCTGCACCATCTTCTGTGTAGATGAGATTGTGGTGTTTGATGAAGAGGACCAAGATACCAAGTGAGAGTCTTCATGGGGAGGGGAGGGCCACCAGGCTTGGCTGTGACTTTGTCCTGTCCCTTGTCAACTGCCTGACTCTTTCAAAGTACGCTGTCTAAAATTTCCACGTTATAATCCTTATTTTGTAGAGGCAAGGACACTCACACTGGGTGGGAGGAGTTCTCAGAGGCAAGGACGCTCACACTGGGCGGGAGGAGTTCTCAGAGGCACCTGCAGTCTTTTTTCTCCCGTGGTGCTGGAGATTGAACTCTGGGATTTGCGCATGTTCTATCACTGAAGCTGCATATCATTCAGCTCTAAGACCTCGTTTTGTACCTGTTTAATATTTATTTATGGTGCTTGTATACACACACTAGTGTGGTTGTGGAAATTAAATGACAATTTAGGCCAGATGGTGGTGGCACACACCTTTAATCCCAGCACCGAGGAGGCAGAGGCAGGCGGATCTCTGAGTTAGAGGACAGGCTGGTCTACACAGAGAAACCCTATCTCAAAAAAACAAATAAGGAAAACAACTTGTGGAGTCAGGTGGTCAGTTCTTTGCTCATGGGGGTTCTGGACATGGAACTTTAGTTTTCAGGGTTGGGAGCAAGAGCCCTCAACTAGATAAGCCATCTCTCCAGCCCAGCACTTGCATCCTAAGCCCTGTCTTTATCTTTCCAGGACTGTGGAAGGGGAATTCAGGGGAGTTGGCAAGAAGGGGCAGGCATGTGTACAGCTGGCCCGCATCCTGCAGTACCTGGAGTGTCCACAGTAAGTGTGAGGTGAGGGTGGTGTCCTCTTGGATGTAGCAGGGAAGCAGCTCCCCAGGAAGGTCCTGACAACTGCGTTCTTCCCCAGGTACCTGAGAAAGGCCTTCTTCCCCAAACACCAGGATCTGCAGTTCGCAGGTATGGCTTATGTGCCTGGCTCATCCTTAGGCACTGAGACATTCTCTAGCCCCACTTATCGAAGTGGGAGAACGGGCCTCAGTGGGGCCTGGACCTGACATCACCCCTCTCTCGTTCCCTGCTCAGGGATCCTCAACCCCTTGGACAGCCCTCACCACATGCGGCAGGACGAGGAATCGGAGTTCCGAGAAGGTGTTGTGGTGGACCGGCCCACCAAGGCGGGCCACGGCTCTCTGGTCAACTGTGGGATGAAGAAGGTAGGAATGGAGGTGGGCTGTGTACACCTTTTGAGGACACCCGCTAGCTGTGGAGGACAGGCAGGGACATAAGAATAGGGAGACCTGGGCTCTAGCCTGCTGTGAAACACCAGTTATTGCTAACTGGACAAGAGAAGTACCCAAAGTAGGGCTCAAGAGATGAACCCACAGAAGCTGGAGAGCTGGCTCACCAGTTAAGAGCACTGACTGCTCCTGCAGAGGACCCTGGTTCAGGTCCCAGCACCCACATGGTGTCTCGCAAACCAACTGTTCCAGGGGCTCTGATGCTCTCTTCTGGCCTCCATGGGCCCCAGGTGTGAACATGATACGCAAACACGCAGGCAAAATACCCATGAAATAAAAATGACAGAAGCCAGGACCAAACTCAGTGTTGTCGGGGCAGTTTGTTTATTATTTACTTTTGTTGTGGAGATCTAATTGTGCTCTATAATTGAAGCACATTCTCAGCTCTGCTGGTTTTGGTGTTAGGTGATTTTCTTAAATTTTTTCCTTTTTATGTGGGTGTGAATGTGTGGGTAAGCGTGCACGTGCCAAGGAGGAACTGTGTGAAGTGACCTCCAGTCATCAGGCCTGGGATGGAGCGTGAGCCGTCTTGCATATCTGGTAGCTTGTTTATTGTCTGCTATTCCACAGATGAGGAAACTGAGGCTCATAGGAGTTAACTGACCTCAGACTCCTACAGCTCATAAGTGGCAAAGCCACCACGAGGAGGAAACCTGTGACTTCATCTCTTTGTAGACACTGATTCCATGTCCTAAGCCACAGGCTTCTGTTTCTGACCAGTGCCCTGTGATAATTATTCTGCATGAACGGTCCCTCTTAGCAGGCCCCACTCAGTGCCAGAAGCAGGGTGGCAGGTTGGCCTGGCACCAGATTCCTCCACTGGGTCTCTGAGAATGTTGGCCCCTTTGAGGTGTGGCACTCATTTCCTCTAGCTTCTCTGCAGGAGGTGAAGATTGACAAGAAACTGGAGCCCGGACTTCGGGTGACCGTGCGACTGAACCAAAAGCAGCTCCCGGGTATCTGGAAGCCTCCTCGGCCCTTACAGTTGCCTGGCTCAGAGCCTCCTCCTGCCTCCCTGTCTCCTTGGTGTTCATAGCCTGTTCTGTTCTTCAGAATGCAAGACATATAAGGGAACAGTCGTGTCTTCACAGGACCCCCGCACCAAAGCCGGTCTCTACTGGGGCTACACCGTCCGCCTGGCCTCCTGTCTCAGTAAGGACAGAAGCTCCTTCCCTGAATGTCCCTCTGTACTAGATGGTATGTTTAGGTGGTGCCATCTCTGGTGCTCTGGTCTCCCCGAACATCTGTTTGGAATGCTAAGAACATCTGAGAGCAGGATGTGATTGGTTCCCAGCCTCCATCCCAGCACCAGGAGGCCAGCTCAGGAGACAGCAAGACCTTGTCTCAAACACCAGACCAAGAAAGCCCTCTGAAGCAAGTGTGAGGCCGCTGAACATTGTCTAGGGTTTGGGAGCTCTTCCTGCTCACCCTGTGCTCCCCAGCCAGGCTTCAACTCCACCATTCCCTGCCCTCAGCTTCCCAAGAGCAGTAGAGGACCTCCTTTACTGAGCTCTCTCCACCTGACCTTGTGATGTGCTAGACACACAGCCAAGAGCAGGACCCCACTGAGCTGGCCCCACCCTCAGGTGCTGTGTTTGCTGAGGCTCCCTTCCAGGATGGGTATGATTTGACCATTGGGACATCAGAACGTGGCTCTAACGTGGCCTCTGCCCAGCTGCCCAGCTTCAGGTGGGTGCTGCTTAGGGCAGAGACTGGGCCCTACTGTAAATGGGGTTGGGGACCTGAAGCTCTGGGGACTGTATCCTGTGGAGCCTTGAAGTCAGTGACTCCCTTTCTCTGGTATCAGGCATGCTCTTGTGGTGTTCGGGGGCCTCCAGGGGCTAGAAGCTGGAGTGGATGCTGACCCCAACCTGGAAGTGTCTGAACCCAGTGTCCTCTTTGACTTTTATGTCAACACATGCCCCAGCCAGGGCAGCCGTACTATCCGCACTGAGGTGAGCCACAGCCACAGGTACCCAGTTCTCCTGGTAACACACCCTAGGTATCTTTTCTGAAGATTTATTCATGTGTTTTATATATGGATGTTTTGTCTGTGTGTACTTCTGCACATCAGTAGAAGGCATCAGAGCCCATGAGACTACAGGTATAGACAGTTGTGAGCCACTATATGGTTGCTGGGAATTGAACTCAGGACCTCCAGAAAAGTAGCCAGTGCTCTTAACCACTAAGCCATCTCCCCAGCCTCAGCCTAAATACCTTTTCTGAAGATGGGGCCCTTACACAGCAAACTTTTGGCAGGGACAAGATATAAGAGCCATAGGGTTGCAAGTCCTGGGCCTGTAGTAGTCTTATGTTCCCAGTTTGAGGGGCCCAGGTAACCTGCCTGTGCCCATTCAGGACCTCTGCTTCCTTGGTGGTATCTTAGGTCCCTCTGGATGCCAACATTTCTGTGCTGGGGAAAAATGTCCCACAAGACCAGAGAATCCATGGGATTTGTGCAACTGTCCCTGAGGCCAGCATGGACTGCTGTCCCTATGGGTTACTATGGGAGGGGGGCGCAACGGCCGTTTCTCCACCAGTCTCATGGGTGGTGACTGCAGCTTCTGCCTGTTCCTGAGGCCCTGCCCATCCTCTTATCCTTCCTGGGTCTTGGGCAGCTGGCTGTGAAGACAAGGAAGAGTTGGCCAGCCAACTTCTTTTCTTCCAGGAAGCCATACTCATCTCCCTGGCTGCCTTGCAACCTGGTCTCACCCAGGCGGGTTCCCAGACCACCTGACAGCTTTGTGGATCCTGGATGTAGAAGCAGCAGAAAATGGAGGATCACCAAGAACAAACATGGTCAAGACGTGTCTACAAAAATAACCACCTTTAATATGAGCCAGCCCAGTCTCCTTCACTTGCTGCCAGCAGTGATGGCCTTGAGGTTCCCAGCTCGAGCCAGGATATTGGGCACGAAGAGCAGTCCCGAAGCCCGCTCAATGCTCTCGATGGGCACCAGGAAACGCTCCAAAGGGATGGTCTCGTCCACAGGGGCATTGGGCATCACATAGGAACGCAGCTCAATCTGCCCGCTGGTGGCCTCCAGGATGAGCACCTTGAAGAAGTGTGTGGGTACTGCCACGTGGTTCTTCCCAATAACCTGGTACTTTACATAGGACTTCCCATCAGCCTCCGTCCTGTGGAAAGACCCAGGCACACGTGGCCAGGAGGCATGGTTGGACACAAGATCACCCCTTCCAGGAAGCCCTCCCTGACTTTCAGCAAGAAATTTATGTGCCATGCCTGGTTGTCTCTTTGGGTCTAGGAACTCCATAAGGTGGGAAACAATGCTTAATCCTTCGCTTTTCTGCCCATTGCTGCTTCAGACAGAATGGGTGGCAATAAATGCGGCTAGAGGAATGAACTCTCTAGATCTTGCTTGAATTCACCCATGTGGACATGGGACTACTCCCTGTCCCCATAGGCAGGACATCAAGCAAGCAAGGTTTGAGGGCCGTGACAGTGGGATAGTCCCAGCGCAGGGCCTGGTACTCAGCAGCTGCCTTGCCCAGCCAGTGCCGATCACAAGGTTTTCTCATCCGTCTGGCAGCACTGATCATGGGAAGGAATGCCTCAAGCACAGGAAAGGCAAAGGTGAGAGCCTGGTACAGCAACGCAGGTTAGAGAGGTGCCACGGTGTGTCAAAAGACGGTGGCAAAGGCAGATTTGGGGCCTAGCAACTGTGGGTACAGGACCATTCTAAGCCACCCAAAGGTCTGCTACCATGAAACAGAAAGCCCAGGGGCGGAGAGTAAGTGGGAGGCCCTGTCAGCCACAGGCTTACCTGGGCAGAAAAAGAGGCCCTGTGCAGACATAGACGTTTTGGTAAGTGCGAGTCAAGCTGCGGCTGTACTTCTCCAGGTTGTTCCAGGCATTCTGGTTGAGGTGCGGCACCTGGTGGAAGCAGCAAGGCTCAGGACCATACCTGGGACCTTCTTCCTTTAGGAATGCCCTGGGTCCTAAGGAGGTGGCCAAGCAAGTGGAGGACAAAGGCTCAAAGGGGTCGCTTCTTGAGGCTCTGTTAAGAGGTTGAGTGTCATAGAGCTGACCACTGCTAGCCACACCATCCTTTCCTAGGCTAAAGAACCGAGGACGGAGGATTAAACATTTAGAGATTCCCCTGGCCCCCTTGAGCCTGCCAGGCCTCAGAACAAGCGCTGGGGGTGGGGTCCCATGCCCGTCCATCCTGGTTCACATATCAAGATCCTACTGGGAGCAGGTGCAGTGTTAACAATGTGTTCAGAGTGATGTGACTGATGCCAACAGCTCAACTTTGTACCAGCTGTTTTCCTGGCAGCTGCTGCAGGCCAGATGATACGGAGTAGGCAACCTCCTGGATTCCCTCGGGAAGTACACAGGGAATCTTACTGACTGGCATTGCTGCAGCCAGTTTCCCACAGGAGGCTGGAGAGAGGGATGCTCCCAGTAAGTAGTACTTCGTGTAAATTCAAACCCCGTCTTACTATAGGGCTCTTCCCTCCCGCAATGGTGCAAGCATAAAGTCAGAACTAGGCGTTGAAGTCAGGCAGGTGACCAGGGACCACGTCTACCTGCGGGGCCACGTTGCTCAGGTAGAAGGTGTCGTTCATCGCCCGCTGACTCCAACGATGGTTGGCGGCGGCGGCCAAGTGGCCGCGGTCAAAGCCGCTA
>LOEQ01003881.1:102248-113698 GCA_001685075.1 Bramus lutescens
CCACCACTGTCCCTGGATGGAGAACTGCGTGGGTGAACGCAACCACCCCCTCTTTGTGGCCTACCTGGCGCTGCAGCTGGTGGTTCTCCTATGGGGCCTGTGCTTGGCATGGTAGGTGCATCGGGGGTGTGGACAGCACGCACACCACATAGGCGCTTACAAAGAGGACTCTCTGGGACTCCCGGCATCCCCCCAGCTCCTCCATCCCTGTCCTTCTAGGTCCGGCCTCCGATTCTTCCGGCCCTGGGGGCTGTGGCTACGGTCTACTGGGCTCCTGTTTACTACCTTCCTGCTGCTTTCTTTCTTCTCGTTGGTGGTCAGCCTGCTGCTGGCCTCACACCTCTACCTGGTGGCCAGCAATACTACTACCTGGGAATTCATATCCTCTCACCGAATCGCCTACCTCCGTCAGCGCACCAGCAACCCCTTTGACCGAGGTCTGACTCGAAACCTGGCCCACTTTTTCTGTGGGTGGCCCTCTGGACCCTGGGAGACCCTCTGGGCTGAAGAAGAGGAGGAAGGCAGCAGCCAGGCTGTCTAGGGCTGCTGGAGAGAAGGCTGCCATTGGTGCCTAAAAACCGGAGGCTGTGCCGCTAGGGGTCAGCCCAGTTAGCCTGAGCTCTTTACTCCCTCCTGGGGCTCCCACCCTCAGCAGATAGAACCCCCACCACACAAGAAAGACACAGAGGAAAAGGACATGAGTGAGGGAGAGGGCGCTAGAATCCACGACCCCTGGCCTGGCTACCTCAAATGTACAGTTTTATTAATTTAATACTCTAGAAAGGCAAGTATTAAAAAGACAAACTGTCCTGCCGTGGGGCCTTTCCTGATCTGGGCACTGCCAGGAAGCAGAAGGGTTAGAGACACAGCTCACCCAGTAACCCTGAGGAAAGCTTCCAGCAACAGCCCCATGGCCACTCCCTGGAATCCACGCACTCATTAAATACCTTGGCCCTGGGCACGTGGACAAGGACAGTTCTCACAGTCTGGCAGAGGGGCCAGGAGACCCTCAGGACTCCAGGAATTGCTGAGACACAAAGTCAAAGTCCCGGAAGGCAGCCTGTTGGCGAACGGTGAGGGAACTTTGGGGTGCCGGTGGGGTCAGGGTTGGAGGCAGGCTGGTAAACTCCCCCTCGAAGTAGCGAAGGTCTGCAGGGCCACAGAGAGTGGGCACAAAGGGAGGCTGGACAGTGCGAGCAAGCAAGGCCTGCCAGTTGGTGGTCTGAGGACAAGGATGGAGAGTCTGAGAAGGGGACACTCAGCTCTCCCACCTCACAGGCAATGGGGACTGCTGGGTCCCTTACCCTGAAAAATGGCTGGACCTTGATCTCCTCTGCGTCCTGCTCTCCCGCTCCTAGACGCTTCTCTGGGCACTTCTGGAGAAGCTGGCAGAAAACAGGGCAGGTGGGAACTTAGGGCGGCCACTCCAGGTGCTGGCCACCCCACAGGTACCCTACAAGGTGGTGTCAGGGAGCACACAAGCAGCTTCCTGGCCAAGCCCTGGACCTTGGACTCACCTTCTGAATGAGCTCAAGCCCTTGAGCAGACAGAAAGTGAGGAAACGGGGCATCTGCATTAACAATGCAATCGAACACCTCCTCTTCTGTGTCCCCCGGGAATGGGCACTGTGAAGATGGGGGCTCAGCGGCTATGTGTGTCATCCCACCGTCCCCACCCCAAAGACTTAGAGGCCCCCTCGTACTTACCTCACCCACTAGCATCTCATAAAGCAGCACTCCAAGCCCCCACCAGTCCACAGCCCGAGTGTAAGCCTCCTGAGTCAAAACTTCAGGGGCCAGGAATTCTGGGGTGCCACAAAAGGTGCTCGTCCGGTCCCCAAAGCCAATCCCTGCAAACCAACATCCACACCAATGCCTGCTTGGGTATGGCTCACTCACTTAGCCTCTGTATTTATAACAATCAGTGAGGGAAGGGGCCTGGAGAGATGGCTCAATGGCTAAGAAAGGACCCAGCTTTGATTCCCAGCACCCACATGGTGGCTTGCAGCTGTCTGTAAGTCCAGTTCCGGGACCTGAAGCTCTCTTACAGCCTCCGCAGGCACTAGGCATACATCTGGTGAACAGGCACACATGCATGCAAAACACCCATGTCACAAATTTTTTTTAATTTTTCTTTTTGCTTAATTAGCTAATTAATATTTTTCTATCCCAATCAGTTTCCCTTCCCATCTCTGGCTGGCTGATATTGGGGAAGGCCTGCATTGTTCGGAAAGGAAGGGAGAGGGAGTGGACGGGGGAGAATAGGGGGAGGAACACACAAAAATTTTAAATATAAAAAAATTAAGGGACTGGAGAGATGGCTCTTCCAAAGGTCTTGAGTTCAATTCCCAGCAACCACATGGTGGCTCACAACCATCTGAAATCAGATCTGATGCCCTCTTCTGGCCTGCAGGCAGACATACAGACAAAATATTGCATACATAATAAATAGATATTTTTTAAAAATTTTAAAAATCACCAGGTGGTGGTGGCACATTGTCTTTAATCCTGAGCTAGGACACTCAGGAGGCAGAGGCAGGCAGATCTCTTATGAGTTCAAGACCAGCCAGAGCTCTTAGGCCAGTGATGGAGATTGATGGACTGTGAGACCATGGGTCAAAGCCTAGCAATGCAAATACGTGCATACATACATACCATACATATGTAGATTCATATTTATTAATCTGTGCCAGCCTTTATTTTTTTTATTTTATTTTTTGGTTTTTCGAGACAGTTTCTCTGTGTTGCTTTGGAGCCTGTCGTAAAACTAGCTCTTGTGGTCCAGGCTGGCCTCGAACTCACAGAGTTCCTCTGCCTCCTGAGTGCTGGGATTAAAGGCACGTGCCACCACCGCCCGACTGTGCCAGCCTTTATGGTACCCATTAGCAAGGTCTGCAGTGTTGTGTAGACTCTTGGCTAAGGTCATCATGCAGCAGTGTCTGTATAAGAAAGCTAAATCTGAACTCACGTGCAGAACAAATGTCCTCTGTAGTAGTCCTAACTATAGATCCTCTGACCAACTACAAATTAGGAAGAGCCAGTATCCTCAGCTGTCCTCTTAAACAAGGGTCCTGGTCAGGAATTAAGGCCACTGGTTGGGGAGCCTGGGTACCCATGAGTGGGTTGCTTTCTTACAGGCCTGGGCAAGGCAAGAGGATGTGATGCCAGGAGAGGGGCCCTACCTTCCTTGCATAGTCCAAAGTCCGCAATCTTCAGGAAACCCTGGGCATCCAGCAGGAGATTATCCAGTTTTAGATCCCTGATGGCAAAGGGGTGCAGGTCAAAGGGGCTGAAAGGGGCTCAGGCCTAGGGTACAGCAACAGCACAGGAAGAGGGCAAGGCCTACTAAGGCCCACCCCGCTTCTCTCAGGCAGCCTACCTGTAAATGATCCTTTTCTCATGCAGAAACTGCAGCCCCAGGACCACGCAGGCCAGGTAGAAGCTGAGGGGTGGTACAGGGAGAAGTCAGGCCAGGCATAAGGTGCCAGAAGGTCCTGGCCAGAGTCAGGCATGGATGATACCGGACAAATGAATATGGTGCTGGGCTGGAATCCATCCCAGTGTCGTGGTCTATGGATGACCTTCCTGCGATCAGCTATGGTAGGACCACTGGGTCTAGTGGTATAGACCTGTAAGCCCAGCTATTTGGAAGGCTGAGGCCAGCCTGGTCTATACCACTAGAACCTTCTTTCAAAAAACAAAAAAACAAAAACAGCCAGGCAGTGGTGGTGCGTGCCTTCAATTCCAGGACTCAGGATGGGCTGGAGAGATGGCTCAGAGGTTAAGATCACTGACTGCTCTGCCAAAGGTCTTGAGTTCAATTCCCAGCAACCACATGGTGGTTCACAACCATTTGTAATGAGATCTGGTACCTTCTTCCGGCCTGCAGGTGTACATGCAGGCAGAACACTGTACATATAATAAATAATAAAGAAAACATTAAAAAAATTCCAGCGCTCAGAAGGCAGAGGCAGGTGGATCCCTGTGAGTTTGAGGCCAGCCTGGTCTATAAGACCTAGTTCCAGGACAGGCTCCAAAAAAACTACAGAGAAACCCTGTCTCGAAAAAAAAAAGAAAAAAGAAAAGAAAAACAGAGGGCTGGTAATGCAGCTATGGTAGAGCCCTTGCCTGGCCCACACAAGCACCTGGGGGATAACCACCATGACTTTTACTCAAATCAGTACCTGAGAGGGTGGAGAGATGGCCCAGCATTTAAGAGAGCCTTACTCTTGAAGATGACCTGAATTTGGTCCCTAGAATCAGGTTCCTACATCAGGTGGCTCACAATTGCCTGTCCCTCCAGGTCCAGGAGCTCTAGCGCCCTCTTCTGGCCTCCGAGGGCTCCTGCACTCATGTGCACATGGCCAAGCACAGCCACACATACATATAATCAAATGATGATCTGAGACTTTAGGCGATTCCAGCTGCCACCGGGCGCTGGGTTCTCTCATCCTTGCAACATCTTACAAAACTGTGATGGTGATTCCCACCCACCAGCAGATATGCAGACAATCCCCATATGCTGGAAGAGTTCCACCAAGGTTCCTAAACCCTGTGCTATTTGTCTGCCGGGTACACCCTACCAGAAGGGAGCAAGCACCAAGTAACCACGAAACCCACCAGGCCTGGGGCTCAGGAAAGACATCCTCGTGGATCTGCATCATGAGGTCTCCTCCAGGCACAAACTCAGTAACAAAGCAGGCGTGGCTAGCGGTCTGGAAGCAGGCAAGGAGGGATAGCAGGAAGGGGTGCCCTGTGTGACCCACAGCCTCCAGGATCCGCTTCTCACAGTACAGGCTGCAAGGGAGGATGGGATGGATGGGATAGAACCTCCATGGTCTGTGCCCTGACACCCACCCACACAGCACCTCTGGCTGGATGGGTGCTCAAAGAGCTAAGGAGTCAAGCTGGTGGTTTGCACTCAGGGAAAGGTTAAACCTGCAAAGTGTGGTGGTGCACGCCTTTAATCCCACCACTCAGGAGGCAGAGGCAGGCAGATCTCTGAGTTCTAAACCAACCTGGTCTACAGAGCTAGTTCCAGACATCCAGAGCTGCACAAAGAAACCCTGTCTTCAAGAAACAAAACAAAGCCGGGCAGTGGTGGTGCACGCCTTTAATCCCAGCATTTGGGAGGGAGAGGCAAGGGGGTCTCTATGAGTTTGAGGGCAGCCAGGTCTACGGAGCAAGTTCGAGGACAGCTAAAACTGTTACATAGGAAAACCCTGTCTCACCAAAACAAAACTAACAACAAAACCTGCAAAACTACCACAGTCCTATTTATAGGAGAGCAACCTGAGATTCTAAAAGACGAGAGCTTTCCCAGTGCCAAAAAAAGAACCTGAATCTGGCTCTGGGCTCTTGAGTTGCCTTCTAGAGTCCAGGCTAGCCACCCAGAGGTTCTTCCAGGGTCAGATAATTCTCAATCATACATACCTGTCAATCTCGTCCCGGCCCAGCACTTCCTGCTTCTTCAGTGCCTTGATAGCATAGTATTTTCCTGTTCCTTTGTACTGAACCAGAAGAACCTGGGGACCAGATGGGCAGGACAGGACTTCTTCACCTCCTGCATCCCAGCATCTCCCGCATCCCATCACCTCCCGCATCCCAGCCTCTCCCACATCCCAGCATCTCCCCACCCAGTATCTCCTGAATCCCAGCCTCTCCCACATCCCAGCATCTCCCAGCTAATGTGCCAAGGCTCACCCACCCACTCACTCCACTGCACCGTCCTCAACCCACTACCTTCCCGAAGTGTCCCCTGCCCAGCACAGCCAAGCATCGAAAGTCCTGCAGTCGGGGGGATTTCCTGCAAGACAGAAAGGGCACAAGGGGCTGAAGAGAACCAAGGTCAGGCCTTCTGTTGCAGCATAGGCTGTTCCCAAGGCTGAAATTTAAAAACTGCATTCAGCACGTAAGGAAGGCACTGAGCAAGCCAGTTTGTGTCCTCAAGGAGCCAGGGAATGAGGTAGCAATCAATATTTACAATGAGGGAGTGGTGGTGCACACTTGTAATCCCAGCACTCAGAGGCAGGAGAATCACAAGTTCAAGGCCAGCCTGGGCTATACAGTAAAGCCTTATTTTAAAAAGAGTCTCAGGCAGGTTAAGTTCCATGCCCAATACCCACTTTAAAAAAGCCAGACGCAGTGGCTGGCTGTCTAAAGCTCCAGCCCCAGCACTCCTAAGATGAGACAGGAGGTGGAGAGAAGTTCAAGTATATGAGCAGCAAGCACAGTAGCGGAAACAGTGAGACACTGCCTCAAGAAGGAAGTGGGAACCGGGAGGTGGTGGCGCACACCTTTAGTCCCAGCTCTCGGGAGGCAGGGACAGGTGGATCTCAGTGAGTTTGAGGCCAGCCTGGTCTACAGAGTGAGCTCCAGGACAGCCAGGGCTATACAGAGAAACCCTGTCTCAAAAAACCAAAACCAATACAAACAACAACAACAAAAAAGAATGAAGTGGACTGGGAGAGCTGCCTCCCAAAAGGTTGTGCTCCGCCTTCTGCCTGGGTCCCTATGCACGTGCTGGCACACACAGGCACAAATCTATAAAATACAAATAAAAGTTTCTAAATCAATGCAAGCCAGTGAGTACCTGGTGGGTGAGGCCGCCAGGGTGGGCACCACTCCAGTTCTAGGGTCCATGTGGGGGCGTTTAGTACACTGTGAGGACAGAGGGGTTCAGGGCAGAGCCAACATGTTAGCCCACTTTCCTGCCTGCCCCCGTCCCTGAATCCCTCACAGGAGTGTCCGGGGCTGGTCCTTGGGGCAGATAGAGACGAGGGGGCTTGGGTGGAGGCTTCATGTCTTCTCCCGAGAGGGTCTTCGTGGGCAGGAAATTACTGTAAGAAGAAGATGTCTGAGCCTGGACAGATGACGGTGGGAGGAGCTACGTCAAAGGACAGAGGGCCAGAGGGTGAGCCAGGGAAGAACACAAAACATGCACGGAGCCTGGACAGAGAAACAGCGGAGTACAGCCCGGGCCAGGCCGCTCACCTGGGGGAAGCAGACCTGGAGGTCCCACAGGCTGCAGCTGGGGGGCACCCTTTAGGGGGACTGACTGTGCTTGGGGAGCTGCAGGGGGGCAGGAGGCTCATGACCAGGCGTCCCCAGGCTGCCATGCTGAGGTTCATCTGGGAAGCCCTCAGGAAGTCCTGGCCTAGAGGAGGCAGATAGGGCTCAGTCCCAGCATCCCAATGGTCAACCCGGCCCCCTCCTCACACAGTCCCTTCCCGCATACCTCTACGCTTAGAGAAAATACGTCTCTGCCTCTGCAGCCGAGGCCTCCTTTCAATGACAGGGTCACAGAAGGTTACCTGAAGGAACATGAACAGGGCTGAAGACCTGGACTACCTTCTGTCCTACCGGCTACACCCCAAGTGCCAGCTCTCAATCTCAAGTAGTGCAGGCATCCTAATGAGCTTTGTGATCAACACAACACAGCCAGAATCATCTGAGAACTGCCTAGAAAATACAGCTTGTGGGCATGTCTAGGGGGTTTGTCTTGATTGTTAATTAAGATAGGCGGGTTGTCGGGTGGTGGTGGCACACACCTTCTATCCCAGCACTTGGGAGGCAGAGGTAGGCGGATCTCTGTGAGTTCAAGGCCAACCTGGTCTACAAGAGCTAGTTCCAAGACAGGCTCCAAAGCTACAGCGAAATCCTGTCTTGAAAAACCAAAATAAATAAATAAATATAAATTAAAAAAAAAAGAAGATATGAGGGTCTAGCCCACTGTGGGTGGTGCCATCCCTAGGCAGTTGGTACTGGGCTCTCTAAAAAAGCTAGCCAACCCTGAGCTTGGGAGGGAGGCAGAGAGCAAGCCAGCAAGCAGGGCTCCTCCATGGTTTCCTTCAAGACCGGCTATAAATTGAAACAAATCTGTTCCTCGCATAAGTGACTTTTGACTCGTGTTTATCACAGAATGACACTAGTATGAGAGGCAAAACTCAAAGGATGCGGGGGGTGGTGGCGGTAGCCCACGCCTTTAATCCCGGCACTCAGAGGCAGAAGCAGGTGGATCTCTGTGAGTTCAAGGCCAGCCTGGTCTACAAGAGCTAGTTTCAGGACAGGGCAGTTACACAGAGAAATCCTGATTTGAAAAACCAAACCAAAACAATACAAAAAACAAACAACAAAAAAAAACCCTAAAAGAATCCAGAGATGATTACACATCCTCACTGGTACCAGTGGGGAAACTGAGGCCTAGAAAAGAGGCACTTATTCAGAGTGACATGAGATGAGGCAAGGCAAAGTCAAGGTAGAGATGTGATCCTCTCTCTGGCCCTGTTTGTGGGACTATCCTGCACTCAGCTCCCACACTTAGGTGGGATGCCAGTCTTTACGTATGCACATATATCTGCAGGCGGAGGCTGACACAGGGTGTCCGCCTTTCCACTTTAGTTTTTGGGACAGGATCTCTGTTTCAGCTAGAAACAATGGCCAGCACGTCTCAGGGATCCAACGGTCTCTGTACACCAGCAGTGAAGTTACAACAAGCACCTCCACCTAGTTTTCACATGGATGCTAGGGATTGTGCAGAGCAAGCACACTTTATCCATTGAGGCATCTCCCCAGCCAAAGTGTAGGTGGGAACCTGGGCAAAGAGCCTTCCTTGCGGCACCAGGCTGAGAGAAAGCTGGTGACAGGCATTGTCCAGGAAGTCTTCAAGCTTCAGGAAGGCCACACCGCACAACTGCCGCCAGTCCCGCCAGTGAACCCCGATCTCCAGCTCACGGGCCTGTATGGGGAAGACCAGGCTGACGAATGGGGTTTGCATCAGCCTCCACCCTAGTGGCCTCCCTCCCCCCGCAGCCTGCAGCTAACCCTGACCATACAAAGGTCGGGCTTACTCGATCCAAGGAGATGGTAAAAGCCTGATCCCAGGATTTCTCAGCCACCTGTCCCCATGCTGTCTGTCCCACAACACGGTTGTCAACCTTCAGTACAGCCAGCACCTCACCTGTAGTGCCGAGGTTGGGACTCAGACAGAGCATGTCCAGAGCAGGGACCTACCCCCCTCCCTCAGCTCCTCCTTACTCACTGGCCAGCTCTCCACCACCACGCTGCTGCCTGGACCTAGTTCGCAGCCAGCCCTCAGAGGGGCTACCTGCCAGGACAGCCATGGGAGAACGCCCAGGCACGGCCATCAGCAGCTGTTCACAGCCCAGGAGGCGAACCTGCAGAGTCCCTGGTCGGGAGTTGGGAGGGCACTTAGTCAGAAGCCACCACCAAATGGCCATGGGACCCCTGAGGGATGCCACTTGCTCTAGAAGGGTCAGAGTTAGGATCAGCTGACCAGACCCTGCCCACGCTAGGCCTTGGAAGCCACCCTTCACCCTCAGCAGCCCTGCCAGCTCTCCCTCCTGGGTGCCTGGGCAGTGGCAGACACAGCAGTGCCACGGAGCAGGACTTCCCCCGGAGCTGCATGGAACCAGAGGACAGGGTAGGCTGCTGCCCTGAGCACAAGGCCTGGAGGGCATCATGGCCTCACATGGGCAGGCACGGGAGCCTGGGCCACAAGCAGCCCCACAGTTGCTTGCCCCATTTGTTTCTGGTTCCTATCTGAACAGTGAAGGTGAGTCCTGAATAGGAAAAAAAAAAAAAACATGCTTTGTCTGAGACCACTGGGGTTTTGTCTCAAAAGGTAGAGGAAGCAGGGACCCTGCAGCTCCTGAGAATATAAGATTAGTCTTAGAAGACTTTCTTGCTAGGCTGGGTCTGCAGGTAATACGTGGAGATCTTACAGAGATCCCAAGGGTGGCATCCAGCAGGGTACTCATCTTAGGATATGGTGTTTTGGTTTTGTTTTTTTGTTTTGTTTTGTTTTGAGACAGGGTTTCTCTGTAGCTTTAGAGCCTGTCCTGGAACTAGCTCTTATAGACCAGGCTGGTTTCAAACTCACAGAGATCTGCCTGCCTCTGCCTCCCGAGTGCTGGAATTAAAAATGTGTGCCACCACCGCCTGGCCTTGGTTTTGTTTTTAGATAAGATCTCATTAGCCCAAGTTGGCCTCAAACTCAGCACATAGCTAAAGATGCCCTTGAACTCCTGATCTTTTTGCTCACTTCCCAAGGGCTTGGATTATAGGTGTGTGTTACCATACCCAGTTTATAACGTGCTGGGGATTGAACCCAGGGCTTTGTGTATGTTAGACAGGAACTCTACCAGCTGCCTTCCAGGGCTACATCCTTAATCTCAAATTCTTTGCCTTTAAGCAAGAAGTTCCCTCTGCCTTCCTGGACCTGCTGACTCAATCATCAGCACTCCCAAGAGATCTCTAGGCTCAGACTCCACCTCTTCCTGGGAACAAGGAGGTGGAGGCCTCCACGAAGCAGAGCCCTATCCAGCCCCATCCACTGCTCTGCAGCAGGCACCAGTTGGGCTCTGGCTTGCAGCTCATGATATGAAAGACTTTTCTGGGCAGGTGGTGATGGTGCACACCTTTAATCCCAGCACTCAAGAGGCAGACAGAGGCAAACAGGTCTCTGAGTGTGAGGCCAACCTGGTCTATAGAGTGAGTGCCAGGAGAGCCAAAGCTACATGGAAAAACCCTATCTGGAAAACAAACAAACAAAAAACAGAAAGAAAGAAAACTTCATGGCAGCCCATGCTGCCCAGGGCTGGCTCTAAGGCTGGCAGGGTGGAATGCTGCCTACCTCATTACTCCCTACTTCCGGTTACTTCTTTAAACTACATCACATTAGCCAAACCCTAGCTGTGCTCAGTGCTGAAGGAGTGAGTTATTGGATATACAAAGCAAGCCCTGAGTCAGTGCTGTTAGGGTTTCTATATTTCATTTGTTTATTTACTTGGAGACAGGGTTTCACTGTGTAGCTCTGGCTGTGTTTCTCTAGCCTAGAACGCACAGAGATCCTCCTGCCTCTGCCTCCTGAGTTCTGGAGTTAAAGCCATGACCACCATGACCAGCTACTATCATTCCTATGTTACAGATAGATAAACTGAGAATCAGAATTGGAATGTCAGGACCAAATGCTTTCCCAGAGTTCTTCAGGATCTCTCGGAAGGGTAAGAGGCCCCCTGAAGCAAGAGGGAATCATTTCTACATACCTGTCAGGGCGATGGGTTTCATAAGTGTCGCCGAAGGCCGGGAGTTCCCGAGCATGGCCATCCGCAGCTCTTGGGTCACCCTGCTACGCAGGGCATGGGTGGGTGGCAGCCTTTCCAGCAGCAATTCCAGGGCCAGGCGGATGAGGTCCAGCTTCTGGGAGGATTCCTGGAGCTGGGCCTGGGCCTACAGAGGAGATGCAGGCAGGGACAGCCATGAGGTACGGGTGGAAGGCACAGGTTATGCCGTAGGCTTCCTCACTGCCACCCCACACAGGCAGCAAGCCCTTAGTGCCAGGCACCACTGCAGGGTGGACAGAGACAAGCAGAGCTGTAAGAAGAGCGGTGGGCCGGCGGACACAGCCTGACCTCAGCCAGCGCCTTGCGG
>LOEQ01003882.1:0-16523 GCA_001685075.1 Bramus lutescens
TTACCTGTTTGATTGTTTATTGTGGTTTTCTTGGGTATCTTTGAGAGATTTATTAATTTCTTCTACCTTTTGTTTGTCTTCTCAACTTCCTTACAGCAGTTTTTCCCATCCTGTTTAAGGTCCTCTATCATTTTCATAATGTTATGTTTAAAGCCGATTTCTTCTACTTCTTCTGGAATAGGGTGTTCAAGTCTTCTTTTTGCATGATCTCTGGAATCTGGTGTTGTCATGTTGCCTTTCAGGTTGTTGGAGGAATTCTTGCATTGACTCCTGCCCATCTCTTCCTTCAAATTCAGCCAGGAGAGTGTTGGCATCTTGGTCCAAACTATGCTGTGACCGACTCTGGGTGGATCTCCTCAGTGCAGGAGCAGGAACTGTTCCCTACTGGGTGGATAGCCTCAGTGCAGGTGTAGGCACTGTTCCTGGGCCAAGGACCGGTTGGTCTGAAAGGTTGTCCTCAGCTCAGGGAGAGGACTCTTGGAGGTCTAAGGACCCTGCAAACAAAAGGGCAAACTTGTGGGGGGGGTTGTGCGGAGCCCAGAAGCCCCTGCAGCAGGAGCTGGAGGTGCAGTGCACTCCCCTCAGGCAGGGCAGGTGCACGCTCACCCCCCTGGGTGGGTAACCTCAGTGCAGGAGCAGGAACTGTCTTATTTCTTATCCGTTTTGTTATGTCTGCTTCTCTCTCATCCATCCCAGTGAGTTTCCGTTCTGGTCGTGCATTGGGACAAACTCGGATGCTCTCTCAAAGGAGAATAGTTGGCTGCCTCGCACCCCATTTGTCCAGACTGTACTAGACTCTGGAACTGAAAGTCACTAACATTACCGTAGAGATACCTCAATTCTTCCTTTCGAAGAAATGACCCAGCCTCTATTCTTACTCCCCTTTGCGTTTGTAGGCACTGTGAGAAAATGTGCGCTCATTCCTGGCTCATCTTCTCTGAGATAAAGGGCCAGGAAGGTAAAAAGAGGAGTTCTTAGCTCATCACCAGCCAACTAAAATTCCTAGGAACTCTTGAATAATTGTCTCTACTTATCAAGGCTATACGAGGTCATTTGTTGTAGAAGCTGCATAACTTTCTGTCTGGCTCTCTTGGCGGTGCCAACATAGTGGTCTGCTTCTTCCAAATGCCCCATCAATGGCTTTGCTCTGTTCAGAAGCTTGCTGGCACTTCCTCCTCATATCTGTTTGCTTTCCCTTTGTTCTTCACTCAAATACTCCTCCCGCCACGATGCCTATGTCCTCGAATTCAACAAATTGCTTCTTTGCCTGGGTTCACAGTATGTGTGTAGGGTCTTGCCCACATTAGCTGTTGTCCACATGCGCAATGCCTTTTTGCATGCTGTCCTTGGATATGACTTTCTGAAGTTGTAAGTACTTTTAAAGCACACCGGCATCATCATATCTGAAAAGCAAATACCCCATCTGGGCCATAGAGCCGGCAGAATAGAAAGTACATATTCTTGAGGTATGTGGAAGATATCCCCATTTTAATGGAAGCATTTGAAATTGTTTGTTTTTCTAGTATGGCTTTTAACTGATCTGGAACTATAAAACAGCATATGTATTTGGATTTTACATGTTTGAGAAACAGCAAGCTCTTCCTGTGAGAAGCTCTCAGACATCAGTGGCATTAACTGGAGTTTTGCTGTCATTCAACCTTACTTTCCACATTGGAATCAAAGTAAAACTGATGAAATAGTCATGGGATTGCCTAGAGGACACCACATGCCTCCTTGTGTGTCTGTCCTCCTCTGCACAAAGCAGCCCTTACCCAACCGTATGTCATATCCCGGCGTCCTCACTGGTCGTGAAGTATCCCAGCTGCCCAGGAACACTGAGTCAGGGAGTATACCCAAAGCAAAAGACAGTTAAAGATTACTTTGTGGGCTTACTTTTGCACCTCAACTCTACCTTCTGAAATTTATATATATATNATATATTTTCTTTTCTCTTTTCCAGAACAAGATTAGCTGCTTTCCGTGAAGTAACTCCTGTAGAACTTCCTAACTGTAATTTAATTAAAGGAATCGGTATGTATATGGATGAAGAAGTGTCAATTTTAAATGCAAGGATATTATCTCACTATATATTTTACTAATGCTCCAGTTCAAGTTTGTTAAAAAAAATTTGCAGCATTGACTCAGGAGTGTAATATAGAGTAAGGAGTTGCTTACAAATGCCACATGCTTTGACTTTTGACCTCACAGTTGTATTACCAAGATGCTTCAGATTTTATTGGGTTTTGTTTGGTCAACAGAACAAAATCTGTATACATAACAATGGTTTCATGGTAACAAAACCCAAGGAGCTGGCAAAAAGGAAAGGGAGGAAGAAGATTAAAGCCTAAAATATAAAATAATATTTCAATGAATGCTCTCACAGGCAATTACCACAAGGCTTTTCACATGCCCCATTTTTGAGTATTGGCTGGGAGATGCTTTTCCGGAAGTTCTCAGCAGATCTCCCTTTAGATCTCATTAGGCAGATCTGGGGGACAGGCTGATCTCTAGTTACAAGGGAAGCTGGGAAAATAATTACTGCCGTCCATCCTGGGAGGAAAGACCTGTCAGCAAAGATAAAAAGGTGGAAAAATAGTAGCCCCTGGTAACCACCTGAGAGCATCCCAGAGCTCGAGTGTGCATCTTGTTTCAGCCAACCAGTTAAATTTGTTAATGGAGGCTAACTCATTTGAGACCCATGCTTTTGCTGTATTTGGGTAGGGGTTGTTGCCTTTTGCTCTTAGAGCTATTTGTCTGAGATGACTATAGTCCAGAAGGCATGTCAAGAAGACTCATTTCAGTAGGATTATTAAACATGTTGTCTTACAGCACAACACTTTTTCTAGGAAATTGTAACAGTACTGTCAAATATCCCTAGGTTTCTGAAAAACATACATACTCATGAAGAGTATGACTACAAAAGTAAATACTTCATTTGTTTCTGAACTAATTGAAAAATTTTAATATTGAATGTATTTAAGTCGTAACTCACTTGAGATATTTTATTGGTTTTTAAGCTTAGCAAATACATGCTACCAACTATCAGTAAAATATCCCCACTTCTAAAAATCATATGTTTGGGATTTGCCTGTATTTCTAACATGGTTTTCAGACATGGAATTGATTTGGAACTGTGATAAAGTGTATGTACTTGGTATGAGTTTACAGGTTCAGGAGTTCACACTAATACCAGCACTTTCCAAATAATCACACCTTTGATACTTTGTGAATGTCCAAGGATTATATATGAGAGATCTTGATTCTGAGGTAGAGAGCCATCAATCTGAAACAAGAAAATGAAGTGCAAATTGTCATTGTGCTTGTTGATGATATTAATTTTTTTTAATTAGATCTCATTCCATATAGTCAAACTAGGCATGGCGGCATATGTTTGTCTTCCTATCACCTGTGAGGATTATCCTCAATTTACAAAGTGAGTTTAAGGGTAGCCTGGGTTATGCGAAACTCTGCCAAATAAATAAATACATAATTCATTCTGTTTGTTTGTTTTGGTTTCAATTTTTCAAGATAGAGTTTCTCTGTGTAACAGCCCTGCTGTTTTAGAACTTGCTTTATGGACCAGGTTGGCCTCTTGCAGAGATTTGGCTGCATCTGCCATTCAAGTGCTGGGATTAAAGGCATGTGCCACCACTGCCTGGCTAAAATTTATTCCTTAATGTTCTTATGATCACAATCAACAATATGAGTGAAAGGGAGAATTTGTTCTAAAACTAGCAAATATGAGCTCCAACAGAGATTCATTTTCAAGAGGGAGGAGATGAACGTGAGGATTGCCAGTGTCCTGCAGTACTTTGAAACAGTTTCTCCTCCTGCTTTCCTTCCTGCAGAAACAGGCGCTGAAGACTTAGAGATCCTGCCCAATGGATTGGCTTTCTTCAGCACTGTGAGTGTTTGCTGTTGTTAACTGTGTCCACTTTCAAATGAGATGGGCTCTACTCTCTCACAGGGCTGGGAGCTGTTCTGTGCTCACATATGACTTGACTGAAGGTGATGTGACCTGTGTATGGAGGTAACCACAGAGGAGCCCATGGCTTCCAGAGTGTCCCGTGGGCCTGTCACACAAGTCAGTCAGTTAAGAGATGGCCCAGAGCAGTTATTGTAGACATACATGACAATCAGAGCCTCTCAGCTCTTGAAACACTGTGATATGCCTGCTTTTTCTCCACTATTCTTTTAAGGGACTAAAATATCCTGGAATAAAAAGTTTTGATCCCAATACGCCTGGAAAAATACTTCTGATGGACTTGAATGAGAAGAACCCAGCGGTGTTGGAATTAGAAATCACAGGAAATAAGTTCGATAAATCGTCATTTAACCCTCATGGAGTAAGCACATTCACAGATGAAGGTATCAGTTAATATTGAGTAAGAAAAGTTTCAAAGGGTAAAGTATAGCCAACAATGATCATTTCTTCTCAATCTATGAAAGACTAGTCATGAGTAATTTTTATGGATTTTGCCCCTACCTTCTGTTTTTAAGTAAGCAATTCTAAAATCATTTCAACGCCTGAAAATGCTACATATGACAGATTTGTAAAGCCACTGATTTCATAAACTAGTGGTATTCACATTATGCCTGTATTGTAATTATATACTCAGCTTTAACTGCAATAGGTTTTCTCTGTTAAACAATTGAAAGATCCGAGCATCTGCAGCCGTAGTGTTTCCAGCCCTCAATCACATGAATCAAAGCTACCGCAGAGACGGTGACACTGCTTTCCTGCACAGCTTTCTCAGGCCCGTCCCTGGTGCTCTGTGCTCTGTTCAGAAGCTCATTTTCATTTGGATGCTTTCAGCTGCACTTGTTTTTCCCCACCCACAATGCCTTGATCCCTCATCTTTCCCCATGTGTTTGGTCCCGTTTCCTTTGCAATGTAGTAATTGTTAAATTCAGTTGCACACAGAAGCACCTGGAAATGTAAAAAATCCCAGTGTACAAGTTTCAGCCCAGGAAACTTAATTCTGCTGGTTTGAATTCTGCTGGGGCAATGGTTAAGACTTGTCCAGGTGACAAAAATGTTCATTAATGTTCTTTGTCTCCATTTCCTCTTCCCTTCCCTCCTTTCTCCTCTCTTTCTCCCTTCCTTTCCTTCTCCCACCTCACTTTCTTCTTTAAGAGCATCGCCCCTACCCAATGACCCAACTTCTGCTCTCCCTGCCAGTCCCCCTCGTCAGTCACTGTAATATTTTGCTGCCTGTTTATTTCCTGCATCTGGACATTTCACACTAGTGTCACTCTCTGTCCCTCTATTCTAGGAGAATATCCCCAAATAAGGGTTATTAATATTATTTTCCCTTTAGATATTCAGTCCCATATTGGAAAGTCTTCCTAGATACTTCCATTTGTATTCCTCTTCTATGACCACTTTAAACTTTAAATGTCAAACAACAAGCAAGTATATACATATGTGTTTATGCTTATGTATATACATATGTGTGCATATGTATATACTTGTTAATGATCTTTCTATACACTCACCCCAATCTTTGCCATTTTATTTTCTTTTCAAAACATTTCAAAATGAACGAATGAATGAAATTTATGCCCTGGCAATGCTGAAGCCTGGATGGGAAGCCCATATATGGTGGTTTGGTTGAACTTGTCCATATTGTGTTTCATGTTCTAAGTTGATGAGGACGATTGACCAGGTCTCTTCCTCAAGAGGGCACCCGATCTCATTACAGATGGTTGTGAGCCACCATGTGGTTGCTGAGAATTAAGCTCAGGACCTTTGGAAGAGCAGCCAGTGCTCTTAACCACTGAGCCATCTCTCCAGCTTCTTGGAAACATTTAGATGCAATGAAATACGGTGGTTGGCATGTGTATACTTTTTAAAAATAAAAACTGTGTAGTATTGCCAAGCCCTTTTGGAGGTGACTGCCGTTTTCTGCACTGCATCCCAGGCTTCTTTTTCACACCTGTGCTTTTAGACTCACTTTTGGGGCTCTCAGGTTCAGTTGTGTGGGGCTCTGAGCACTGCCATTTGCTTGTACATAAGGAGGTTGTTTTCACTTTTTTAACTCTTCCCAAGCAGTTCCAGGGTGACATTCTTGCACACAGACCATCTATAAATATTTTTGAGAATAATAACTCAAACTTCTAGTAGAATCTTCTGTATGCAATATGAATTCTGGTTCTAATCCCCACTTGGAACATTGTCTTCCTTGATCTTCAGTTGTCACCAGGGACTTTTGATGTGCCAAATGACTCTAGTGTCCTTTCTTGTCATTTTTTTTGGCCAGTGTTATGCTGTTAACGTGGACTCCTCTTTCTAAGTGGAGATCCTACTGCAGTCTCAATTCATGTTATTCCTTGTTCATGGTCCTAACTGGTTAAACCTAGAACCTTCCCTAATGCCCAGCAAGGCTGTTCCTGCCCCCTCCCTCTGCAGCCTCACATCCTTCACTTTCTCTGGGCTCTAATCATAACTTCACTATTTCATGAATGTAACAAGGAACCTCTCGCCTCAGGGCGTTTGCAGATTTTCTTCTCTCGACTTGGAACATTGTTTCTCCAGAGAGACACACAGTTTACTCTAGCTTCAGTTAGGTCTCGGCTCTAAGACCCATCCTGTTGGAAAGAAGATACCCAGATGCTAAGAGGACATTACTTTACCCTCTATCTCTTTAACATATTACAGTATTCTTTTGCAATGTCTAAACCTAACACCAACACCAATTAAAAATACATGCTTGTTGGAAGGGCCAATTAAAAATATCTGAGCTGGCTTTTCTGTTTACATCTATTAAACAGAGAATCATTTTCCCTTAAATACCAATTTGATAATATTACAGGTTTCCAGAGACACCTCACTAATTCTTTTTCTTGCTTTCTTCTTCCTTCTCCTCTACTTGAGACAGTTTCTTACTCTGTAGGCCTAAAGCAACCCTCCTGCCTCCACCTCCCAAATACTAGAATTAGAGAGTGAACCACCACTGCCTTCTCACCTCTTCTTCAGGCAAGTAGCATCTTGTCTCATTTTCTATGATCACAGCTTCTTTACCACTTAGAGCACTTTCTTCATGCCCAAAGTCCTCCTCTCTCTCAGACATTCTTCCAGAGACATTTTTTAAAATCTTCCACTGTGTAAATTACATGCAAGCCCACCATCCACTGTGGAAATTACACACAAGCTCACTGTCCATTGTGAAAATTACACTCAAGCATCCTGTCTAGTCCAATTCCCACACCCTCAATCCTTTTCTCTCAACTTAGTGTCCCACAAAGATCACTTGAGCTATCAAACGTTAATAAGCTGTCTGAAGTTTGGTGCTGGTGGTGTTCGTTCTGAAGTTCAGGGCTTTTTTTTTTCTCCTGTGAAGTTGTGAGGTTTTAGAGGCTGTCACTACTTTTTCCTTTAGCCACTTTTCTTAGGCGCAATCACAAATGCTTTTCTCTACAAAGATGAAAATATTCTGTCTGCCTGGCAGCCTAAGTACTGGTTGGAGGCGGGTTGAAATTGCTTTGGGGAGACAGAGCTGACAGTTGAGAGCTTTGCTAATGCTTCAATTTTTTGTTTTTCATCTCCTCTCAGACAATGCTGTCTACCTACTAGTGGTAAACCACCCAGACTTCAAGTCCACTGTGGAGGTGTTTAAATTTCAAGAAGAGGAAAGATCACTTTTGCATCTGAGAACCATCTCACATGAACTTTTGCCTAGGTAATTAGGAGCCTTACACACAACAGCTCCCTTGACTATGGAAGATGGCTCATTCACATTTAGTGTTTCTTCTGGGCAAGGGCAGATTCAACTCTTCTGAATGTTCTTCTTCAGAACTTATCGAGACCCTGCAATCCTAAGAGTTGGCTCATTCTCTTCTTCTCCCATCTACCCCATTCTGGGTGGACACTATAGCTCAGCTTCTATCCTCAGGATCTTTATCAAAGCATTCTTAGAAATTAAAAAGCAAAACAACACAAAACTGCTTCTTTATAAGACCAATCTCAGATGGTGCTATGATCTCCAGAGATACGCAAGAGAAGATCCCAAACTTGGTGCATCTTAGATATCCTTATACTGAATGTACTAGTGCTGTGTTGTACACGATTGATACAAATATTGGGTTCCAAGTTAGATTCCTGGATGGGCAATATAATTCATGGGACAAGTAGACACCTGAGGATATCAATTCTTGTCAACCCATCAAAAGTCCTTAGTCTATGAAGAACTGGTCTATGGGCCCAATGATAGATTTAAGCCAATCTAATATTATCGCCCCAAATAACTTTTACTGTAGTGTTCTAGACTTTGTTCACCTCCTTGTATAATTTAGGAGCACAATTCATTCATCTTGCTCTTAGTGCACTAGTTCTGTACTTGTTGCAGCCCCTTGCAGAGTCTTGGCATTTGTGTACACTGCTTCACCTATGTGTCCAGGCTCCAGCCTCGCTTGAGGTGTGGAGATGAGGACACTGAGAGTGGAAACAATTAAATTACTAGATAAATCTCGACTAACTAGTTATTGGCCAAGTTGGAACCAAGGCCCAGGCTTTCTGCATTCCTAGGATGAGATCAAATGGACAGACTAGTATAGAGGTAGAAGTTTGTTTATACAATGAGGGTATTTTAGGAGCTGGGGTGTAGCTCAGTTGAAAGAGTGCTTGCTGAATATGCACAAAACCCCAGCAGGCATGGTGCATATCTGTGGTCCCAGCCATTGGGAGGTCAAGGCCATCCTCAGCACTTAAGGATTTTGAGGACAGGCTGAGATACAGTACACACACACACACACACACACACACACATGTATATGTGTGTTCTCTCTTGAAATATACATATAAAGTATACATTATTATATGTGTGATTTATATGGCAAATATATAAATTATATATAATTTATGTGCTAAATATATATAAAATACATATATAATTATATGTGTAATTTTAAAGAGAGAATGAGGCCTTCAAGTATCTGAAGAACGAGAGATTATTTAAGGGAAAGACATGTAAAATGGAGAGGCTGGTGGAATGGTGGTAACATAACATTGGAAGGAGTCTCAGCCAAGTGAGTATGCAGACTGCCTTAAATGCAAGGTTTGTTGACTGATTGGAAACAGTTTCTTAATTTGGCATTGTACCATATTTGGATTTAATTGTTTTTGAGAACTGACCTATCTGTGCAGTTGCCTCAGATGACAACCTCGGCCATTAATATAGCTGGAATTAGCTTGAAGCCAGAGCTGGCACTGAGTCCACGAAATCATGAAAATAATTATTATTTTGTTTTTTAGCCACCAGTGTTTCCAATTTTGCAGAACAAGGATTTTTTTTCTCAGTCAGATGTGAAAATATTGTGGATTGGCAGGATAGAACCAGACCACAAATAATCAGAGTGCCACAATGAACTAGAATTTGGCTCTGTCTACCCAAGGATTAGTAGCACACATTTGTGGCTTTGTATTTTAGGGTGTTTATAGTATTAATATTCGAATTACTAAATCTATCATAAGCCAATCATGCTAATAACAACAGCATGGCTGTTATTATTGGTCCTTTATGCATGCCAGGCATGATGGTAAGGCCTTTATAGTCACTGTTCCTTTTCGTCTTTACCCAGCATGCCATGCTACAGAAAGAACACTGAGTTTCAGAAAGCGGCTCAAAGATGGGTGACATGCTGTGGTCCCACACCGTGACCATAGCAGGCAGGCTCAGATTCAAACAGTAAATCAAATTTCAAAGCTATTGCTCCAAACTGCTTCCATCTGCTCCTTTTTCACAGAGTGCTGCACACCAACTTCTAAAATCTGCTTTAAAAAGAGAAGTAAAAGCAGCTTGACAGTTTTTGCCCCAAACCTGCACAGCCCCATCCTGACTGCACGAACATTTTCCACTGTGGTAGCAGTGGCTGCTGTTGATGGAGGATTCAGTGAGTCGGTCAACACTGTCTCCTTGTGATTCCCTCTGTGATTCCACAGTTGCAATTCCAACCATAAGTGTAGACTTTTCTAATGAGCCCCGAGACTTTGAGGGGAAACCATTTAAGCTTTTTTTACAGATGAGAAACTGAGGCTCGGAGTACATCTCACTCATCCCCGAGCCCTGGCTGCGTCAGAGCTGATGCATTTGCCATTATGCTCTCTAAAGTAGAGCAAAGATAATTTTCTCTTAGATCAAGGCCCCAGGGAACTTCCGTTACCTCAATCAGCAAGAAATGACTCACTTATGTGTTTGCTATTGTACTTATTAAAGCTAAGTAAGGGAATCATGTATCTGACATTTGCAGCAGCACAGAGAGAGAGTCTTAATCAGCAAGGAAAGAGCCAAACATCCTGTTTTGAACATTTTTGCTCATGAAACTTGTTCAGTTAAGAGACATGAAACTTCATGGCACATGACAGAAGGGACCATCACCCTTTCTCTCCTGAGAAGGAAACTGAGGACATCACATGTGAAAGGATTGAGTCTCACTTGGGTCACACAGCTAATAGGGCTGGAACCACAGTGCTACCTGATTCATGTTTTTACTCCCTGTTACAATGGGCTTGACTTAATGGGACTCTGTGTCCTGTTTGCTAATTCATCTTGCCCTGATTATGATCTTTGGCTTAATTCAATGTTTACTGACTACACAGACACACAGACACACATGTGCATGTGTGCGCACACACACACACATATGAATGCCACTACATTTACACTACATATAATATTATTTTCATGTCTTAGTACTAATAACCAGATCTTATTATCCTTGCAGATTGGCTAGGACTGATGCCACGGTGATTCTGGGCTATCCCTGCTGGTGTGAGGACTCCATCCCATTTTTTGGCTTTAAGACTAGAGTTTAATAAATACCAAATATTTAATCCTATAATGTGTGCTATCTTTCTGTATATAATCATGTGTATTTTTAATTGCAGCATCAATGATATTGCCGCTGTTGGACCTGAGAGCTTTTATGCCACAAATGATCACTACTTTGCTGACCCATACTTAAAGTCCTGGGAAATGTACTTGGGTCTCTCATGGTCCAACGTTGTTTACTACAGTCCTGATAAAGTCCAAGTGCTAGCAGAAGGATTTGATTTTGCTAATGGCATTGGCATTTCCCCTAATGGCAAGTATGTGTGCCTTCTATACCACAATAAATTCATTTGGATTCTCCTTATGTAGCTTTAGAACATAGTATTTTCCTATGTAATATATTTATCTGTAGTGTTAGTAAGATGAGAGTGGAATAGTGATTTGGGGGAGTCTCTAATGAGTGAATATAGTAAGTAGTATGGTCTATATTATGAAATGGCCTTGTACTAGAATATATAGCAAGACACTGGTTCTCTCATCAGGAACTCTCACTCTCTTAGTTACGTTTTTATTGCTGTACAAAAGACATATCAATCAAGGAAATTTATAAAAGAAAGCATTTAATTGTGGGCTCGCAGTTCAGGATGAGTCTATGACCAGCACTGCAACAGGCAGGCAGGTATGGTGCTGGAAAAGTAGCTGAGAGATCTCTTGTTGAGACAAAAACCACAAGCTGTGTGTGTGTGTGTCAGGGGTGTGTGTGGGGGTGCTAACTGGGAATGCCACAGGCCTTTGGAACCTCAAAGCCCAACCCCAGGAACACACCACCTCCAAGCAGTTCAACCAACTCTTAAATAACTATTCAAATAAATGAACTAAATAAATAAATGAACCTGTGGGAACCGTTCTCGTTCAAGCCGCCACACCTACTGTATGAAAGAGTCAATGCAACTATTGGTGTGGTCTACTATCTCATGTTGATTTTGCAACAAACAGCTCACGGATCACTACTGGTCTGGGCACCACACTCTGCGTAGCACCGATGAACATATAAAATTTGCCCATCGTCCATCTATACCCTCCTCATCTTATATTATCAAAAAGTTTAGAGCATCAGTAACACAGAAGAAGTAACATAGGCAATTTTCTGTTGTTCATATTGTCTCTGATTCTCACAGAATTAGCACACCATTGCTGTCATTGTTCTAGAATATACTGTGCTTAGTCTTATCAAGAATATTTATGGTGTATGGTGTTACACCTTGTGTAATTTACTGAACTCGTGTAGTAACTCGAGTTACAGAACAAGAAGAGAGAAAGACTTCTCTGCATTGAGGCCAAACCTTTGTCTTCTCTCATACTTTCTCTGGCCTTAAACAGAAGACTATCATCAAGAGAGGGCTTCCTGATGCTCCCCAAAGCCCAAACTTACTACCCTCTGACATGTAGAACCTTGGGCTTGCCACTGGGTTGACAAATCAAAGGCAGCAATGCACAATGCAAATATTAAGAGCAGCTGTTAGCATTAAGTTCCTTCCCTTCTGATCAAGGATGAGTACCTTGCCATCTTAGGTAATGACTTTCCAGTGGTTAAATGTTTCATATCCTATAGAATCACTGAGTTCTTTGGAGCTGAGTTTGCTTTGAGACAGATTCTACTTTCTAGTGTCTAAGGAAAGCTCCACCCCAAGACGAGTTATCATAACTTACCTTTTGGCATCACTTCAAGCACTTTGATGGAGCTCTTTCTTCTTTGAAGGCATGTCTATATAACTGAATTGTTGGCTCACAAGATTCACGTGTATGAAAAGCATGCTAATTGGACTTTAACTCCATTGAAGGTAAGATGTATTAACACTATACATTTGCAGAGTGATAATTAGATGCTAATTGATTTGTGAAATTAAAAATTAGGAGAAAGGGATTCTCTAATTAGAGTGGGTGAGAAGTAGTTCTTCACTTATTTATTAAGTGCCATCAGTATCATCATGAGTTTGTTGTTCACTTTTGCTGCTTGCAGAGTGGGAATCAGCAACCCAGGCATCTCACACAGGAAACCTGGAGACTTTCTCTTCCAGCCCCTTTTAAGAGGGGCTGTTTCCCAGGTTCCCTTCTACTTCTTTTCTCATTCTTTCCCCCCGCCANCCCCCATTCCTACTCCCCTCTGTAACAGCCACCTACGCACAATGGCTGCATGTGACCTGGCTACTTCCAGGTCTGCCCTATTGCCACCTCTCCTTTCTCCAGCTGTTATGAGGAATCCAGCAGCAGACTGAGCCCTTGTTTTCCTGGTCTCTGTGGCTCTCTCCTCTCTTTCACTTCTGACTGATGTGGCACTCCAGTGAGACCTTCCCTAACAACCCCAACTACTACAGCTTCCTGCTCCCCACCATAGGTCTTGAGTTCTCGATGGCTTTATTCTTGCTTTCAGGTTTCATTCACCCCCACTACACACCTTACTAGTCTCCTTTACTGTCTATAGGATTCACCCAGACACACTTGTTTTTCTGTTTTTCACTGGAAGAGTTTCTAACATCTACTAAGCACTCAGCAAACATTTGTTTAATTACTATGGTGGGGCTGACTGTGTATCAGGGCTTCACCTTCTGCCCCTACTAATTCTTGTCTAGGCTTAAAATTTTGGTCAGAAAGTATAATTGCTCAAAGGGGAAGAAGGAAGGCTTATGCAAATAGAACACTATGAAATGGCCCCTGTCCCTGCAGAGCCACAAGACACCATGCTTCCGACAACCATGCCCACAGCATGAAGCACTGCCACTGCCAATTCCATGACTGTCCCTGTCACCATGTCCCAGGGACTGTCACAAGAGGCCTCACTCAGAGAAAACTGCCTCAAAGCAACATAAAATCTAACATCCTCTTTGACATTAAAAATAATTGGCAGAGCTAGTTGAATATTAGCTGCAGAGAAATGAAATTTCACACGCTCCAACTGGCTTAGGGAATAATAACAAACTGTGCTTATAACAGTAGATACTTCCACAAGGTGAAAGTTAGGGAATTTTGTAATAAATCCCAATTCAATAGACACACAGCATGGATTATGAGGGCTAGGGGCAGGGGTCAGATCTGGCTTCTGCATTTGGTACCCAAACAGGCCATCTCTCATCATTACAACCAACCTAGCAGAAGTAACCCTGTCGAATGTACTGATACTCATTCTTGAGAGGGATTATGTGAATTAACATTAGCTCAGTAATGGTTCAGGATGCTAAGAGATTTGAACAACTTCTTGAGGCTAATTATCAAATCTGTGATGAAGATGAATGGTATATGTCCTGCCCCAAATGTGGTGTCGTCATACGCTGGAACCGTATTCAGTTTTACAAATGGGTGAAACTTATGCTAAGCAAAATAAGCCAGGCACAAAAGCACAAACATCATGATTTTACTTATTTGAAGTACCTAGAGCCAGGCATGGTGGCTCATACCTGTAATCCCAGTATTCAGGAGGCTATGATGGGGGGATTCTGGCCGGGTCATGGGTCACTTGAATTATATAGCAAGACTCTATTCCCAAAATAAAATAATTGACATAAGTTTAATATTTTAAACTCATTGAAACAACAGAATGGTGGTTACCAAAAGCTGAGAAACAAGGAATGATCATTTAATGGTTGCAGAGTTCTTAGAGGTAGCTGACAGTGACAGTTACACAGATAAGTGCCTGTGCCTGATACTAACGAGTAGTCCTTGTAAAAGTGCTTATGATGGCAGGTGACATCTTACCAGCATTTTACCGTAGCAAAAAAACATTCGCCTGTTCCCCATGACTCTAAGACTAAAAATTTGGCACACTTCAGTCAGCTGAAATTCTCAAAATATTGGGGTGTTAAGATAAAAAAATAGCTCCTTATTCAGGGCATTTCTTTTAGGTAATCCTACGGACTGCTGAACCCCAGGCTCTGTTAGGGAAAGGGAGAAGCACTATGCTTCCGAACTACCTAACCAACACTCCAGTTTCTTATTTAGACTTGAATATCTTGCACATGTCTTTGTGGGAATATGAAGTGGGATACAGATAGCCCTCCCGATTGCCTTTGTTATTATCATGGCCAGGTATTGGATAATTGCCAAGGCATGAGTTTGTTTCTGGACCCAGAGCAGGCTGCCTGACAGATGGTGGCTGGGAGCAGCAGGAGCTCTGTCACTGCAGGTGTTGAGCTGAGTGCCTTGCAGAGTGTGTGGTAATTGCATGCAGAGTGGATGGGCTCCAAGGCCTCCCTGCCTCACTCTTACCTCTCTGGTTGTTCTCAGCAGGCTTCCATCCACCATGGAATTTGCCGCTGACAAATTCCCTGCTCTATGCTAACAGAAGAATACTAGATAACACATTTCCTCATTTAAAGAAGCTAATGTCAGCCTGTAAGTAGAGATGGTTCCTGGTTGCTGGAAAAAGCCACGAGTAGATTTTGGCCTGGGACTGCTTGCTCAGCCTCCTATAGTGTAAGGCTGCCAGTTTCCAGGCGGAAGGGTGACAGCTCTCCAGTGAGGCTCTGCCACATTGCCTGAGCCCTCTAATCCCTTTGGGGACGTGTGGGGACAGTTCTCATTTTGAGCAGGAAGCAGAGGGCAGTGGCAGAAACCGCTGGACTCAAGTACACAAGAAATATTGTTTCTTCAGTGAGAGTTAGGGGTAAACAAATAGAAGGGATTTCTTCCCAGGAGAAGGCAGCCAGGATGACGAATGGTGGAATTAGGAATCGTTGCTATAATGATGCCAGTGCAAAGGCAGGACAGCAATCTGCAGCAATCATGCGTTTGCAGCTCATATTTAGAGAAGAAACAGCAAAAAGAGCAGGGAGCTGAATAACTTCAGGAAATGAAAGAACAAACTTTCCCTCAACTTCAAGGCAAGGATTAGAGCCTGGTGATCATTTCTTTCCTCATTACAGCCTATGATTAACCATGAAGGAACTTACATTTCCTCAACATTCCTCCTCAGAAATGAATCTACGTTTCTCATTTGTTTTTGGGATATTTGTAAACATATCATATGCACATGCCTCTTTAGGAAGAGTGGATTTATCCTGCACTTTTTTTTAAGTCTTAGGTTCATGTACAAATGATTTCATTTAACTCCCAAGAGTCAGTCTTTGTTTTGTAAATCATGCCCTGCACCCAGCTTGTCTTTGAGCCCAATGAAATGCTAGCATAGACGGACAGAAGGTCAGAAGCATCCCTACAGTGAAGTGGAAGTGGGAGGAATTGTGCCCTGGAACAGCTTGTGCTGGCCTAAGACAGGAGGACAGCGCCTCTTAGGTATCTCTGGCCAGCTCATCTCATCATAGGCTCACTTTCCTTTCTTACGTCGGCAGACCCTCAACTTTGACACCCTTGTGGATAACATCTCCGTGGATCCTGTGACAGGGGACCTCTGGGTTGGTTGTCATCCCAATGGAATGAGGATCTTCTTCTATGACGCAGAGAATCCTCCTGGCTCAGAGGTTAGTTGCATGATGAAGTGGATGCAGGGCTTGCTCTCACTACTGGTTTTCAATTGAAAAAAACTTCTCCTTATACGTGCAAACGACAGAGGGCACATGAACACATGATCTAGGTTCTCAGGTCTAAAGAGCTTGTGGAGGTGTTTTGGTGAGAGCCCAGGAAGGGTACAGGTGGTTTCTTTATTACTTAGTAATTTTTTTTTAACAAAGGGATGAGCCTAGTATAGGGACACCAACAGGAGCTGATACAATAACACAGGGCTCTCTCTCTCTCTCTCTCTCTCTC
>LOEQ01003882.1:28128-57128 GCA_001685075.1 Bramus lutescens
AACAAAAAAAAAAACGGTTCCTGGTTAACTGTGACTCAAATCTCAATCTCCAACCAGTATTTCTAGTTTTTAGTTCTTAAAAGTGCATTTGTTAGAACATGAACTGAGCCCCCTTGGGAAATTCTGAGTAGAAAATACATGACAAGTCCCTGACTGTGTCACAGGCAGGCTGAAGACAGCCAGAATGTGTCTCAGGAGAGGAAACCTGAAAACATTCTTTCCTTAAAATCAATTTCCTGTCCAATTTGACGGGAGGGAGGGGCTGTATTGTTTGTCAGGGCCTCTGCACCCTGGGCTCGCTGGGCTGGCCAACACACCAGTGGGTCTCAATACCCAGGGCTGCACCAGGCTCTGATATTCTCTTCTTTGTTGGGCGATACATGAAGGAAAATGCTGCCCCCCTCCCCCCGCAAGCCCCTTAGGACACCCACATCTGGGTTCTTAAGCCTTTTTCATTTCTTCCTAGAGTTAACAAATAACTATTATTTTCTTTCTCTGATTCCAGCAACCGGAACAACACTTGCTCTTTCCCTCATCTGGTAATTATGAGCTGGGCACCCACATTCCCACAACGGGACTGACTTCTAACATCGGAATTGAAGGGAGTCTTGCTTATACACTCTATCAGGATCTGCAACCCAGGAGACAGCAGCTCCCTCATCTCAAGGCAGGCGTCCTCTGCACACAAACAACCACAGCTACTATCTCTGCACACAAACAGCCATAGCTACTATCTCAGCTTTAGGGGTAAATTCTGGGTAGTCCACTCACAACGCCAGAGTGAATCCTGCTCTCATTGGCTGGGTCAGGCTGGTTCTCTACGTGGCACGATACACTGAGCACAGTGCAGGATGTTGGTAAGTAGAAGAGAAAAATGATATTTCTTGTTTGTTGTAATTAATCAATAAATTAATAAACCAAAGGTGGCTTAGGGTTATTATGTTAGAGTTAGGAGTGAATCCAACACAGTTCTTTAAACTGCCTACAATGGCATTGTTCCCTATCAGTTTCTTCTTCCTCCTCTGCAAGAGAAAGGGGACAGGAAGAGGCGGGACTTCCCTCAAACTTCCCCACAGGATTACTGCTCAGTGTTGCTCTCTGTCGTGAATGTCATCTTTTCTGATTTTTTGGACTTCCTCTGCATTTGTTCTTGTTCCCTTCTCCTCAGTTTTTCTCTCTGTTTTTCCATTTTCTCGTGGGCCTTCCGAGCCTTCTCTAGAGACATCTTCATTTCCTTCAGTTTTTTTTTAACCAGTGCCCGGTCCTGGGATGATGTCATCCCAAGAGCCTACAAAGGAAACACACGTACAAACTGAATTTGAAAAACTGCTGACCTCTTTGCTTATGATGAGGAAAACATCATACTATGCTTAATCTCATGATCTTAGTTAAACATAGAAGGAGGAGGTCAGAGCTGAGGAAAGGCAGACTACACTTGCCAAATTCTGTATGCTGGAGGATCTGAGCTTTGTTCTTTGAAGTTCTTTGCAAAATACACTCCAGAAGTCATTAATAAAATGCTTTCCAAATTGGTGACTAATGAGTGAATAAATGAAAAGGGCACGATCCCGCTTCAACCTTCCGCTAAAGTCATCAATATCTTCAAAGAGAAGCGGAGAGCACCTGCCGTCACAGAAGGCTCCAAGAAGGGCAGGAAGAAGCGAAATGGCCTCTCTGTTGCCAATGTAGTTATTTACAACCAGAACCAAAAATGTCTTTGAGACCAGCATGCCCATCTCTCTGGCCATTGCCTTCCCAAAGGCAGACCTATAGCGGAAGCCCAATTAAAATGATGACGTTGCTGGATAAGCTTAGAATTCAGAATCAGGGAAGATGGCTGTGTACTTTTTTTTTTAACAATCTGACAAATCTTTATTTTAATGATATGATCAAAATTGTTTAAAACAATTTTCCAATATTTAAAAATATCCATATTGTCAATTGGTAAATCAATGCCAACACCATACTGTACTAATCAAAGAACGTGTCACAGGAGTATATGGGAATTATTTCACAAGATGGCTGTGTACTTTAAATGTTCCATGACCTTCAGCATCAACAGCAGGATGCATCTGCCTCCCCAACTGGGACAGCCTTGTCGATGGGGCCTTCATATTCACAAGCTATTGATTGATCTCTAACCTTTTCAAAGAGTGCCAAGAGACACTCATCTATCCGTCAGCCTCGCAGGAGCCTGAAGCAGTGGGGAGGGGTGTGTGGAACTGGCTGTACCCTCCTCTTCCCCTTTCTCCATAGGGTTGGTCACCACCTCAGTCCTTAAGAGAGATGGGTTGGATGAGTGGAAAAGAAGGCGCAATGGAGGTGACAGGGAGGGATGGCTTGCATATACTTGAGGGAGAAAGTTGGGGCCATCATTTCAGTTTTCAGGTAGTAGGTAGGAGAGGGAGTGTGAGAAGAAATGAAGAAAGAAAGATTCGCACTGGCCATTACTAAAAGTTAATAGTATGATGGGAAGTGAGTAGTGTTAATATAGAGGTCCTGTGTTGCCATGGGAAGCAAAGGAAGGGTCCCTAACCCTCTTGGTCAGTAGCCTATCCTGAGTCAGAACCCCTGATGAACTTCTTAAAGCTCCATTTCCTACTGAGAAATAATTCAGTATCTTTCCTGCTCAGTACTGACAAAAATTACCACTTGGATATGCAGAACACTCTCAGCTAATGAAAATGTCAGGTGTTACAAGTAATACACATAACTGGTAACCTAACACAGACAGAGAATTCTTTACCTTCAGTTTATTGCCATCCAGCTGCAGGAGCTGCTCCCCAGTGATGTTCTGGGCACTGAATTCAGACACATATTGGTCCAGATTTAGGCTCATTAACCAGTGAGAAACCTGCTGCACACTCCACTCATGAATGGCCCGATTCAGACTCAGACTGTGTTTGGGAGACTGTCCATCATCAAGGATCTGAGATAGGAATGCATGCAGTGTTGTTAAATGACCAAAACACCATGGCTCATAGTATGTTATCTCAAGCTGCAAGAGCCATATTTATTTATATGATAAATCATAAAATGATAATAGCTCTACTTTTGTGAAGAAAAACTTGTCTATTACCTAGCAATTCTGGTAGATGGAAAATTAATAATATTCCACAAATAAAGCACCACTACAAATGAAGAAAGTTAAAAATTGAAAAAGTACACACTAACACTGATGATTTTATAATACATAACTCTGGAGATATTATCAGAGGTAGNTATATATATTCAATACAACACTTTAAATTTATCCTTTTAGAAGACACTAAAGTTACATTAAAAACACATTAAAAATATTGTCTCCTTCACTTTATAGAAAAAGGTCTTAAAGTCCTCAAGCCTTCTTAGGGAGATTTCACAACCATCACTTCATCTGAACAGTAAGCAAACCTGTGAGGATGGTAGGGCACTAACATCCACAATTAATTTTAAGACAGGAGAAAGCTAAGGCTCAGAGAGCTTCCATGATCCCTCTTAGACAATGCATTAGTAAGTGGCATTGTTTAACAAGAGGCTCATTGCAAATTTCAGGCTCTGTCCACTGTCTGCTATCCCCTTTATTTGTGCAGAGGCAGGAGAGTACCTAGAACCACTAAGTTGAGAGAAGATGAAGTCATGATAGGGCTCAGAGGAAAGACAGGAGTTTCCCTAGGGACTTACTTGAAGAGTAGAGAAGAGAGGAGGGTGTAAGCTGAGGGGGAGGCAGAGGATGCAGGAAAGAATGGAGCATGCCAGCTGATGGCTATGGGAGACAAATGAGAGGTCCTGGAGGGGGACTCAGCCTCTTGATCCAGGAACACTTCTTCCTAAGATGTAAGGAAGTGTGACCTTTCCTCCCTCACACAGTGTTCTTGTAGTGTTGTAGGGAGAAAAAAGCAAGTTCAAACCAGAGAAGGCACCACATACCCCACAGATAGCTCACCTCATCATCTATCATATCCAGGCTCTGGGTGAGTAGCAACAAAAGAACCAAGAAGAAGAGTGTTACAGAAATGGGACACACAACATCCACAGTGCACTCTTTATTACATCAAAACCAAGCCCGCTAGAACAACATGATCAGAAAAGTTTAAAAGGAAAAAAAAAGGAGTCTTGTTGCATAAAACTCATGTTATAAAGAAATAAGACCAATTATTTTATATTTAAGAGGAAATATACTTTAGTTACATTATTTCCTGCTCCACCCCGACTCCTGCCAGTTTTTAACTAGGCAATCCCAACATAGCTTTCTGCTGCTCTCCTACATATATATTTCCTGATAATTCTTAGCAAGGCTAATCGTCACTGTAGCATCTGGATAAATAGGTCTAACTCTATTTTCTTTCCAGAACTGTGCCTAATGGTTGCAATGATTCAACTGGGCATATCACATTCAGAGGACTGTCAAGAGCCTGGGGGAAGGGGCAACTCTGGATGAGGGAAGCGGGAATGGATAATTAACAGCATCCGAGAGAGGTAAACTGTTATCTAGTCTTGTTCTCAGTGCCCAGACTCCCTACCATGTGTTTACATATATAAGGGGAGGTCTAGGAAGCTTCAAAGGGCTCAGAAACTAAACTTTTCTTTAATGTTGAAGAAGGGTGGGGTGGAATCATGAGGACATTATCCTAAACATAAAACCTCAAGTGCTGATCATTTCTATGCTAAATCTACTATCAAATATCTTCCCATGGTGGAAAATGCAGGAAATGTGTGACATGAAAACTCAGCTCTGCCATGGTGCCTCTCCAGTACCTCATCTGAGGACAGTACCAGGGACTGGGAGAGCCCTGGTGTCTTGGGTTCTGCTCCTAAGCCACTCAGGTCTGCCGAGCTTGTACTACTTGGACTGAAGTCATCATTAAAGGTGAAATTCTGTAAAAACAAATAAAACAATGTTATGGGAACACACAGAGCGAACTAGAGGCAGGTGTGCTTCCAAGCCCTCAACTGCTTCACTTCCATCAATTTTCTCTAGAAGAGACTTGACTTTGGTTTGGTGACGATGGCCTTCAATTGGGCACAAGCAGAGGATGCTGCACCTTTTGAGACTAACTGGAAACTCCAGGCACTTTCTCCATCTGATGCAAGGATAGGTGTTGTAGAGAAATGATTTTTCAGTTTCTCTCCAAGGGTACAGAATTCATTATCCCCTGTAACTGCTCAGAGGAGTGATATTAATAAGCCCATCTGCTTTGACCCTAATTGTGATGAGGAACAGAGTAAGTAGAAAAACAAGATGCTGTGCAGAGGCTGAGTTATCAGGAACAGATGGCAACTCATATCAGGAAGGTAGCTGGAGCGCCCCTGGGAAAGACAGCGTGGGGCTGGCTGTGATAAATCCTGTGAGAAGTGACAGGTCCCCTCGGGGATGCACCCTTCAGACACAACACTAGTTACATGTTGGAATATAAGCCAAAGGGACTGCATGGAATAGACCCCAAGTCTGCATCAGCACCTGGGGTTCGGGAGGTGGAGTGCAGGAAATCATTCCCCAGAAGTCCTATAACATGCTCAGCAGATGCTAAAACAACTGGACGATGGCCACAGAGCCTCAGTGGTGAAAACACTGTACTGAAACTCTCTTTAGTATGAGATAATGTTAGATTCACTCAAGTGAAACTTAAGTCTCAGAACAACAGAGAAAAGTCCAAAGGGTTGATTATGACCAAAACTTCTTTGCTACTTGTAGAATGACTGAATTCCCAGGAACTCAAGTGACTACCCAATACCATCTTCCCCCATACTATACTTCTCTAGGAACTGGACTGTTATTTCCACTAGGCTCCTTTGCTTTACTAAGAATGAATACCATGCCAGAGACTGAAGAGTTTAGTACCAGACCAACTCCAAGATTTGATAAATCTTCCAGAAAGAGTTGAGGCTGGTAGAACATACAAGCTGTAGGTATTACACAACAAAACATCCCCCTTGGTATTCTCATGGGAGATCCAGTTCTCTAGCCCCTCATTCAGAACCTTTTGAGCTGCTGAACTCAAGGAAAGAAATAAGTTCAAACAAGATTAATCACATATTTCTGTTTGGGAAAGAAGAGTAAGTACAGAAAAAAGAAGCCCGAATAACTCCAAGGTTAGCCACTGTATGTGTTTCAGTAAAACGTTAGATAAGGTTTGCAGTGTCATGCTGGAAACAACCATCAAGCATTTTAAGTGCATCACACCTATGCATATACTTTCTAATTCTGCTAATGATAAAGAAGAACTTTGGCGACAGAATTAGAACAGGAGCTATGCACGTTCTACAAAACGTAGATTCAATACAAAAAGTAAGATGCTATATGCCAGTGGTTTGTTTCTCTTAAACATATTGAACACAGTCAGTTCCAAATTTATCCCTTTTCCAGTAAATCTTGACGAGCACAGTGAAAGAGTTTCATAATGCAAGTTAAAGAACAACACTTAGTAAACATCTATGACACTGTTTCATCATTTGAATGTCCCCTTCCCAGCATGGCTTAACTGTCAAACTGAGATTTAACAGCAGTAAGTGAAATGACAGGCAAATGAAGGGAAACACACACTAGAATGGACCAGTATTAAAAAGGGTGCTGGTTAGGTAAGGCATTTCTCCCCACAAAGCAAACACCATGCATGCCTACGGCAGTGTTAGCACACTGGTTCCTGAGACCCAGGGTGTACACACAGGTTGAGAAGGCCTTCCAAAAATTGAGAGGAGATAGGAATGGGGGCTTTCTTGTCAGCTCTTTTAGTCCGGTTGTCTACCTTGGACCCTATTTTATCTGAAATTAGGGTCTCAGGAGAAGGCGGAAGGGGACTCGGAACTGAAGGCAGGTTCCTGAATGAATAGGATCCTTTCCGACTTTCAGTAAACCATGAGAAAGGCATGCAAGGAGAGCGAGGAGAGGCCTGAGCCGCGGGGGGAGGCTTGGCTTTCCAGTTCTCCAACTTGCTTCTGAAGAGCCTGCGGTGTGAAAAGAATGACCATGTTAGACAGAAATGGCAAAAGGCATACTGAACGCAATTCCAAAGAGACTCTCTACACAGGTAAAAACTGAGAAACTGTTCTATTTAGGATAGTAAAAATGGAACAATTTGGGCAATAGCATTAACCTTAATACTTTCCTTTTTGCATTTTAATGGAAGCTATGCTAACACATTGTTTTGAATTGCTATTTCCATAGCGAAATTGTACTAAATGTGCCTTTGTAAGTATACACAAATGAATTAAAATCAGAGTGGCAGTCTTTATGAGACTGATTCTAAGACAGTCATCAAGCGAGTGACACTATCCCATAAGTATCACTCTTCCTGCCTACCACCTCTGGATTCATCTCCCTGTGTCTATGACTCAAAGATTCAGTGATTTAGAAATTTTGGAACATGTGTTATGTTAAGCAGAACATGAAGGTTTTTCATCAAAAGCTCTGTGTCTTTTCACAGGAAGACTATAGGGTCTGAAGTCATCATGGATCACTTGGAAACTGAGGGCCTAACACCTCCTGAGTGTGTGGCCTCAGGCCTTCTCTATCCCTCTGTCCTGATCTGTACAAAGTGAGTATTTTGATGTATCTCACATGTGACTTCTATGAATTAAGTAGGTTAATGTTTGTTAAAGAGCCATGAAAGTCACTAAAGTTCTAGAAATAGTTAAAGACTCAAAGGCAGTTGAAAAACAGTTTTTCTTTTTTAAACGTAGTGTAGGTACTATCATATTTGTATTCATCTACTTGTGCAGAAGCTGAAGAAGAAAATGCTTGTGTGCATTTGCAAGAGGTGAACCTCATTATCATTGAACAAATGACATTGTATGGAGCCAATTTCTGGGTAGTTGCTGATATTGTAACAACAGGAATCCCTTCGCTTGAAAATGCCTTGATACCATAAACTTAACATACTTTCTAATCCTAGTTGATGCTGATTCCCAATCCCTTTGGACCTCATATTAAGCACATTTTGAAACAGAATTCAAATTGATAAAGACAGAATCAAGTCTTAAACCTTCTGGCTTATTTCCAAATTGTATACAAGAACCAAAAGCAGCAATCCTCATGCAAGCATCCTGGAGCCTGTAGGTGATAAACAGATGCAAAAGGTGGCAAAAATAGCTATGAGAACAGAAACCTTGTGAAGCTTTGGTAAAACTTACACAGCAGGATGGGCAAATACAATGGATGGTCATATACAAGAATTCAGAAGACATGGCCATGTTATAGTGTCTTTGTGTGTGTGGGGTGTCTTAAGAATAATAGAAATCAAGGTGAGACAGGCTGACCTTGAACCCCATCTTAAAGCTTAAACTAAATGGCAAACTTGTATTCTTAATCTAGTTACTCATTATCACAAGACAGGAGAGTCTAGCAGCTGAGCCAGAGCAACTTGCAGTGGCCTTGTGCTCTTGATGGGCACATTTTACTCTTTGCTCATGGACAAGCTAAAGCTGGTACAGCTGCTGGAGTCACAACTCAGAATAGGATAGAAGTTGGTGTGGAATCGGTATGTTAACACAGGTCTGAGCTGACTCTTTAAATAGCCCCTTCTTCACTTATGATTATCTCGAATGCAAGTGCAATGGAAAAATATCAAAGAATCATAAGTCCTTGTCATTGTACTTCCTTACATGTTTTATTCTTAGGTACTAGAAGAAATAATTGTTATCAAATTTAATTTTCATAAGCTAAAGATGTCACTGGCTTAACCTTTCTTGGTAGTCAAATGGTTTGTGGCTAATAACTTTCTAGTTAACTCATTTACATATACTCTGGAACCCATTTATCCTGGGGTTGCTGCCCTAAAAAATCAGCTTTTTAAGTTAAATACCCACAGTGATATTTGTTGTTTTAATTCTGCAAATACGGTATATGAACTATTCAGAATCTAGTAAGATATCATCAAAATATCATTTACAGTTCATAAATTGTCAGGCAGAGAGAGCATAAAGAGCCACAGAATTGTGTAAATTGCAATAACTACAAGAGGGATGTGTGTAGACGCCCACTCATCTAAGTCAGATGAAGTCATTTTCAGAAGATCTAAAATCCACTGAAGAGACGGAGGCTGTGAGGCCAGACCCATCCACAGGGAACTTAGAGATCCTGCTGGAGATCATTAGAAACATGTACCCATCTGGCACCTGGGCTCAGTCACCCTGGACATCTGTTCCCAGACCCAGAGCTCGGGCTGGAATTTCTGATCAGCAGCCAAGAGTCCCTCTTAGAGCCACAGTAGACAGCTAGGCCCTAACTCCCAGGAGATGATCAAATGATTCTCTCTCCTCTGCAGGCTTTCAGCTGAATTGCAAAAGGATAGTGTAGATCCATGCTCTCGAAACAGATGTTAATTTCAGGACAATAAATCTGCCGCTTAGGTATTCAAGAAAAGTGTGCTATTCTAAATGTGAGCAAAGTGTGGCTTCTAGCTCTATTAAAATTCTACTTTCATTAATTTTGGTGATTGGGTTTAAACCCAGAACCTTATGCAGGCTAATCACACATTCTGCATATGGGATACATGTTTGGAACTTTAAATTCACTTTAACGACCTACACCTCTTTTTTCTCCTTTTTTCCTTCCTCCCTCCCTCCCTTCCTGTGATGTATGTACATGTTCATTTGTGTGTGCATGCGTGTATGCAGAGGCCAAAGGTTGACAATATCAGAAGTCTTTCTATGCCACTCCCACCTTCTCTTTTTTGAAGCAGGGGCTCTTATTGAATGTGGAGCTCACAGTTGTATAGGCTGGTTAGCTAGGGAGCTCCAGAGGGTCACACTACCCGTTCCTTCAGTGTTAGAGTCTTAGACCTGCACTGCCACAACCAGCTCTCACATGGGTGCCAGGGACCTAAACTCAGGTTCTCATGAATGTTTGGCAGGTATTTTACTGATTGAGCCATCTCTCCAGCCCACCAAATCTCATTTTGGATTTGTGTTTTTATATATAAGGTCAGCCGAACGGACAAAACCAACGATGCTTAGAGTCCCCCTTACAGTTACTAATTTAATACAGGATGTTGAAATGAAAGGTTCTCCTTGTTCTGAAGCAGAGTATCAAGATCCCCCAGCTGGCCTTGAACTTGCTATGTAGTGTAGGGAATGATCTGGAATTTATGATCCTCCTGCCTCCATCTCCCAAGTGCTGGACCCACTTTAGGGATGGGGTGAAACTCAGGATCCCATGCATACCAGGCAAGACCTCTATAACTGAGGTGTATGCCCAGCTCAAGACCTTTTTTTCCCCTTAACATCATTCAAAAGTGTTTCCTTGCTAGGTATGTACTTTTTTATTCTGTGAGTTTCAGATTATGAAGCTGACATGAACCAGAGGCGGCATAAAGGTCACTGCTCTTCATAGGGCAAGGTAGGCAGAAAGAGAGAGGGCATGATGGTAGTTAGTAATAACCTGTTAGATAGGAAATTAGAGAAAGGCAGATTTCAATCACAATAATGGGAAATCTCCAAGCTGCTTCTAATTCATCTTCAAGCACTAGCTTTCCATTGCTAGATTAAAAATAAGACAGCAAGGGCCAAGTGTGTAAGGGATGAAGACGTAAAGCTTATGGGAACCAGGATGATGTTGAAGGTGAATCGATACAAGATCTTTAAGCTGACCACAGAGCTAGCAGAGATGCTGATGACAGAAAATACAGTTGCCAATCCCTCTCTGGACTGCAGCTAAGGAAGCTAAACTATAAGCTGATTTCATTGTTCACCCTCTCCATCCCACTCTGAGGTATAGCCACACCAAGCAGCTCCTGGTTGACGGCACAGCCAAGGCACTCACTGTGATGGTTATGCATTTCTTCCTGGTGGCTCTGAAAGTATGGGGTGCAGTTTCTGTGAGGAGGTACACAGCGCCCTTTGAGAAGGGTGCACCCTGACAAGGAATAAAGGTTATGGGGTTCTTTCTCTTTGCCCCGTGTTTTCCATGGCACACATTCTTCTTCACTCTTCCCATCTCTTCTCCCAGCCACTGCCAAGATCTCTAGGTCGCTCCTCTTTCCCCCTCTAACTACAATAAGATTGTCACTGAGATAACCACCATGCTTGTTCTTAAATGATTTTATCAACTAGACCGAGCCCTGCAAAGTGGGCTCTGCTCCCCACAGTGGCACTCTCACTGGGCCCAGCCTAGCATAAATGAGGTGTTTTCCTTTATACACTTTATATGTTCGCCTCAATCCCCATTGTGCTAATGGGTGTCTATCTGCTCAGCACAGACGGCCATCAAGTAGGCTCTTTCCTTATCCAGCAGCAGGGCAAAGAGGTCCTCCAGGATCACTGGCATGCCAGAGTTTATCTAACGGCTTTGAGAGAAATATTGTCCATGAAAGACTGCCTGTAATACAATCTATTGAGGCTCTTGCTTTCCAAGATATCGACAAGAAAGTCATCCTTGGATGGACAAGTCTGTCAGTATAATATACATAAGGAATGTTTTGTTTCCTTCCAAACAAACTTTCTCTAAATATTAGAAATGATGATGACATAGCAGTGTATACTTGTTAGAGAACTAACATGTACTGAAATACTAGCCCTCACAGACTCCCCAAAAGTCTATAGGATGGTTACATGAGGAATGTGTATGACTCCATTTTTCAGATTAGAAAACTGAGGCACTGACAGGTTCAACAACTTGACTAAAATAAATGGCATAGCTGAGTTTTGAACTTAGGTTCTGAACTTTCCTTATGCCCTTGGATTTTACTGATAGGTGAAAACGGTGGTTACTATGAAGTTGTTGCTAAAGATGCTGCAGTTTAGATACCAATATACTTTTTTTTTGCTTTATCTTACTTTTTTCTATGTTGTTTACTTCTAAAGTAAATTATGTTACAAAACACATACTTCTGAATGTAAACAGAACATTTTGAGACTAAGAGTAGAATATACATAAATAACTGAAAGGACATATTAATTACAGGCCAATATCATAATGATTTGGAATCTAAGGAACATTCATTTTTCATAGAACCATACAGAGGAGCACCATAGAATAGACTCATAGTGTGGGTCACATGCATAAATTAAAATTTTCTAGTAGCCACTAAAGTTAGTAGTAAGTACATCTACAACTCCAAATCTAAACTATTTTAGAGTAAATTAATATTAGGAACACTAAGATGTTTATGATTCCTTTTCCACACTAAGTTCCGAAGGAGGTTGCATTTTCCACCACGCTTATCTCACCGCAGAGCAGCTCAGTAACCACAGCTGACGGTGGCAGCNCCATGGGAGAGACGGAGCACAGAGACGGATACCATGCACTTGCATTTGGTAGGAAGTCAAGGTGACATACTGAAGGCAGAGTTAGGACCACTATCTTGGACTGCATCTCAGGCTTCTCGTTACTGTCCACCCCTTTTCATAAAAAATTTATTTATTTATTTGTTTGTTTATTTATTATGTATACAATATTCTGTCTACGTGCATGTCTGAAGAGGGCACCAGGCCTCATTACAGATGGTTGTGAGCCACCATGTGGTTGCTNCCATGGGAGAGACGGAGCACAGAGACGGATACCATGCACTTGCATTTGGTAGGAAGTCAAGGTGACATACTGAAGGCAGAGTTAGGACCACTATCTTGGACTGCATCTCAGGCTTCTCGTTACTGTCCACCCCTTTTCATAAAAAATTTATTTATTTATTTGTTTGTTTATTTATTATGTATACAATATTCTGTCTACGTGCATGTCTGAAGAGGGCACCAGGCCTCATTACAGATGGTTGTGAGCCACCATGTGGTTGCTGGGAATTGAACTCAGGAACTTTGGAAGAGCAGGCAATGCTCCTAACTGCTGAGTCATCTCTCCAGCCCCCCACTGTCCATCCTTTTAAGGTAAATGCAAATTCATTTCCAAAGTTGAGAGCCATTTTCACTCTCAGTCACTTCCCCAACATACTGTCATCTACCTTTGTCGGACACACACACACACACACACACACACACACACACACACACGCACACATCCATTGACTCTAAACTGGGACTTCTCAGCAGTGTTCCAAGTAGGTGCTTCACTGACCATTAACCAGTGTTCACTGCTCTACGGTTCTGCTCCTACAGCTCAGGTGTGTACCTCTAAGGGTTAACAAGCTCTGCTAACCTGGTGCTGCTTCTGCTTGCTCTCTCTCTGGTGCCTGTGCAAATCAGAATGTCTACTGTACACACCAAATCATATTTCTTCCCTGGGATTATTTATTATGCTCATTATGCTCATCTATTCTCTCCATGTCTCCTGCTGCTCATGTATCTGAGTTATTATGTCCTCACAAGAAACACAGCAGAGTAAACTCTGTGGGTAAGAAAAAGTGACAACCAAGACTAAAGTTACTGAAAGTCTTACTCTTTCAAGTCTAACAGCACATGTTAATGGGAATCGACAAAAAGCCTAAGAGATGAGATTATTAGCTCTCTCTGAGACTCTTCTGCTGCCTTTCCTGAGAAAGCTGCATGGGGTAGAGTCCATTCCCCTCTCTTCACTGTGATTGCCCCTGGATGCTCTCTCTCTGCAGCCGCTGATGTTTTGACCCCCACCTGCAGGGCCTTATGGGACCAACTGCATGAAACTCCTACCTAGTGGTAATGCTGTTCTTCTGGGGATGTGCTGTTTAAGGCCCTGGGTCCATTATCAACCCACATAGGAACAGAAGCTGAACTGATTAGTGTTACCAATTACTTTGGTAGCTCAAAACTTGTTTTTGTGAAATGGAAAAGTTCTCTGTTCTCTTGTTTTTCTATCTCAATTATATAAGCTCATTTTTATCCTACCAAAATTCTACTAATAACTGCTAATAATTATAAAATTACAATTCTAGTTGAAAACCATTTTGTGTTGTTGGCATATGTAGAATTGTAGAATTATTTGTGTACAACGAAGCAGTGGGAATTGAGAATTAATGTTTTATAAAGACAGAGCAGGAGTGATAGCTGACGGGTAGCCCAGGTGAGGGAGAAAAATGGCCTCAGCAGTGATACCCCGGTTACTGGTGACACCACTTCTAACCACTGTGATTGTTCCTATAGTGCAGCCAGCATCCACCAACACCATCAAAGCAAGTTTTATTTCCACTAGAAACATAGTTGCTCTCCCTTGTGTGGGATCCCATGCTTAAGCTTCTCTTGGGTTAAGCCTTGAAGTAAAGAGGACAAGACCACTCTACTGCTGAAAGATCAAAGGAGGGGCAGTGTCATCTTCCAGGGGGAATTTCCCTCCATTGCAGCTTTGCTCAACTTCTGCTCTCCTGGCTTCATTATTTTCTTCCCGAATATGGTCAATAGTGCTTGGTTTTTAATGTACAAAACAGGTATTTTTATACTTCTTTAAAAAAAAACACAGACGAATTGCTTGAGTTGCTTGTAGCCTCACAGGTACTTAATTTTTTTGAGAGTCCCTCAAAATATGGAGGGCATAAGTGAAAACCAGACTAGAAAAACTAATTAAATTTGAAATTCTCTCTCCTCACTCCCAAGATAATGAAGCAACAGTGTACAAGCTAAGAAGTAGGCAAGTGATCTCCCAAGTGATTTATAGTCTCTCGGGGGTCATGTTTCTTTCCTAATCTATGACACCAAGAGAAACACTGAGCTGACACCATCCCCCAATTTTGCAGAGAAATCCAGTCACTACCAGATGTGCTAGTGACCAGTGCTGGTGTGCTATGCTGAAAAGACACCCAGAGTGGAGGCCCGAGCCCCATCTCGGCTCTCACTGACTTCTGCATGACCTCAGGAAAACAGAGCAAATCTGATGAAGGTAGAATTCTATCTATCTGCCCAATCCTAGTAAAAGGGTAAAATGAGGTCGGGAAATGTAAAGCCACAACAACACCAATTTGTCATCATTAATATTATTTTTAAATACTGCCTATGTAGCAAGTATAAAGAAAACATTTATAATGTTTCATCTACACTTTTATTTAATGTTCACACTACTCCTATAAGAACTGTTATCACACTCATTTCATATGAGAAAACAGTGGCAGAGATGGCTGAACAACCTATCCAGGATTTAAAAACAGGAACTAGAAAACTAAAATTCAATCCAAGACACATGGGCTTCAGAGCTTTGATTTGCTGCTCCTTACATAAATCTATCTTAAATTATATAACCTCAAAATAGAACAGGGAAAACTTGCCAACATGCTGTTCGAAACTTAGTTCTTTATAAAACAAAAATGTTTACTGAAAGGTAAGTGTAGTCAACAATTCTTGCAAGTCCACTAAACTGCAGAGTCCAGCAAGAGATTGGTGGTCATTCTTATATGCATGTAGAATGTCAGCATGGTGTCAAATGCAAAATTAACCTATTACATGATGATGTGGGAAGAGGGAAGGCATTAATATTGTGACTAGCCAGGCCATAGAACAAAACAAAAACCAACAACCATCCAAACCTAGTATAACAATAAAGAAACCTGAAATATTTCTAAAATATCACACAGATGCATTTAAATAATTATTTAATGGAATTATTCATATGACTGTAATTTGGCAGTTAGTGACCAATGGATTTATCCAAAGCTATAACTGAAGATAGCCATAAAATAATGGCTCAATTATTTTTTTCTTTTTGGATCACAACTCTGGGTTCATCATGTGTGTTTAGAAACACTGACCACTGATCTTGGTTAACAGTAAGAGGGACAGAATTAGCTAAAGAAAGAAATGTACATTCTTAATCACCCACCCGTACCTGCTACCCGCAGAAAACCTACTGGCTTCTTTTTGTTTCCATTTCTTCCCCTTGTTGGGATTCCATCGCAAAGGTGCCCTACAATAACAGGATACAGTCATGAAGAGAAAGGTAAAATCACCTTTTAATCTTTCCTCATGGAGAACTACTTTCCCAGAAGGAGGAGCTTACCCCAGATCCACAAACTTTTGCTTAATTTTTCCTCCTTGTACCATGAATGAACTGGATGTTCTTAGTGATTTAGGACAATTGGCACCGTCTAGGACATAGACACATAGGAAAAATATATGTTAGCAGTATACTTTAAGCCATGAATCAAAAGTCAGTGTATCTCTGAAGCTAAGGGTTTTGCCTGAATTATTCACCCTATAAGCATATGGTGTCTGTCCTGTCTAGAGGACACAGAAACTCAGCCATAATGGCCGAGAGTCAGCAGAGCAGCAAAGTCCTACTGGAGAGACAGGGAAGAGGGAAGTGAGCAGAATAAACACTTTCATTTCCCAGCAGGTGTGCTGGTGTCTGCCTGCCTCTGGCTCCACCTCCAGGTATCCAAGGCCTATTTCTTTCTTCCACAGCTTTCTTGGTTTGGGGTTTTCCTGCATTCTGAAGAATCCCATCTGAATTTCAAATCCCAGTAGAAAATATCACCTCTTAAAGTTTGGGAGCTGTAGATAGCAACTAAGAATAAAATTTTCCCTTTGGGTGGGTGGAAAGATGGCTCAGCAGTTAAGAGCACTGACTGACCTGGGTTCAAGTATCCAGACCCAAGAGACTCAACACCCATGGCAAAACACCTATGCACATCTTTTTTTTTTTTTTCCTCAAATTACCTCCTGAGATCTCCCATACTAGTGGCCCAGGGCCAATTCTGGGACAGGATAAGGCAGAACATGGGGAAACCTTTTTAAGCAGAAGCCAAATAGATCTTTGAAAGGTTCTTTTTAAGAGCTAGTTGGAACACAACTGTTTGGCCTACCATGAGACAGAAGATGCCCAAATCTTCCAAGGACTTGGAGCTGGCCAAGTTGCTACTCCATGAATGATGCTGGCACTATTCTGCAGTGTAGCAACCATGAGGAATAGGACACTAGAAATGATGCCCATCAGAAGAAAGGCTTTGAGAATGGGATTCGGTGGGAATGCAGCACCAGGTTCTACCAGTGGCATGTATTCCACCTTTGATAAGGCAGATGAAACTGCAGCAAAAAGTGATAGGTGCCACATTTCAGCATCTTCAATCACCTGGGATGATTGATAGATAGTGTTTTAAATCAAATGTGCTTGTTTGTGCAAAACCTCCTTGTTAATTGCTAGTGTCTGCTTCTAGCTTTTTTTTTTTTTTAAAAAAAAAGGTCTAGAGATTCTTGCATGGAATGTATAGAAAATGGGCATCCCAAGACAGTGTTCAATTAACCTTAAAGGTTAATTTTGTTTATGATTTTTGTTTACCTCAGAACAAAATTCTAAACAGATACCAGTACACATATCTGTTCTTCAGTGAGGCTCCAAAGCTCTTACAATAGCATAGTACATGGACAAACACTCCAAGCATTTCTAGCTATGAGCTTTTTGCATTGTTAGTTAATGGTTCTCAGCAGATTACAATGATTCTTTAAAATGTACATGATGAAATAGAAGAGTCAGATATATGCCTGTGTCAAAAATTCACTTCTTGCTTCAAATGTTTATTATGAATATTTGCATCATTATTCTTTCACTAATGGAATTAAATAGCCATAGATGTGACTCAAATCCATTTTTAAAAAATGGGTACCTTGTAAGATGATTTTGCTAATGGCTACTTAAAAAAATCAGGTTTCAATTTTCTAAATAGAAGCCAAAGAAACAAATGAGATGAATTCTTCTGTATCAATCCTAAAGAACTCTTAAGGGCCAGGACAGGACAAAGTTAAAAGGAGCCTCCTTACTTATTTTCTGAATTAGTGGCAGCTAGAAGATGCTTTAATGAGTGGTGAGATGAACGCTGAGACAATGATCATTGAGATTCTCTGTAACCTGTTAGTGTTGTAGTCATTTGGACATCTTAGCACTAAAAGCCTGGTTCTGCCTATCACAGAGGTTGCTGCTAGGCAACCTCACATCATTATCTCACACATTTGCCAAAGCACGTTTCAAGCAACACTGAAATGAAGAGGCGAGATTAAAGAATAGTGCCCCTTGCCATTTAAATCATTTAAATTAATTTTTAATGTATGTTAGAACTTTAGGTCTTCATAAAAGCTAACATGGGGTTGGTATGTGCTGAAGAAAGGCACATATTGTGTTTTTGCATATTTATTTATTTGATGTTATGTAAGATGTCCATTAGGTTTTAGAAACTGCTCCTATATGACTTATGTGACCCATCAGAAGCTCGGGCACCCAGACCAAGCACTTTGACTTTAAGCTTCAGCAACTTGGCTCTTGCTTCCCAAACAAACACATGCTCTCCTGATCTCTAAATCCCAAAGTCCCTCCTGGATGACATCAATCTGCTCAATCAGACACTTGAATGAATGTCCCTTCTTTTATGATGGGATTTTTCAGATCCACTTCCTGACCTGGTTTCTTTCCTGGATTCTGGACTTCCTCTATTTAAAAAGAAATTAATCATATTTTCCATACAGTGTTTCTGATTTCTTATTTTCTGTTAGTGATAAAGCCTATGATGAGCTTTGGCTCACTTTCTTCTCAGTACGATCTAACCACATAAGTTTCATGACTCTTGTGTGAGTCTGCCCTGCGCTGCCACACTCCCTCTTCACAAGCTATCTCCCGAGAGCCTCCTCACTCAGTTCCCACATGCTCATTGACATTTTCTATTTATTCTCTTCTGAGAATAGTTTGTGTCTCCCTAGCACAAGGGTGAGGTATCCAAGATACTTAAATTATAGAGCCATAGAAAATAACACCTATTGGCTTTCTCACTGAGTCTGCCTATCCTGGAGAAGCAACATGTTCAGTCACTGAGCTAGCCCACTGCTCCGGACTCCTGGACGTGTCTGCTCACAGGGGCACTCTATCATCTTCCCTGCTGTCTTCTGTAAAGCCCAGGTGGTGCCTGCAGTTGCACTTTCTGTGGTGACCAAGCAGAGCATCTTCTCCACTCTCAGCAGTAATGGAAGTTATGCACACACGCAGAGGCCTACTGCAGTATGTGAAGGAGAAGGGAACTGTGTGAAGACTTTGCCAAGCTGGAAAGTTCCGGAAAGTGCCTATGTCAGGCAGTGTGCCAACGGTCAAAACAGAAACTTAGAATACTGACTTCTAGAAGTTGAGTAGAAAATTGATAGTGAGTGCTGAATTTGCTCATTAACCTTGACTGGACAAAGCTTCAGTGCTATGTAAGCCAGAGATAAAACCTCAGTATAAAGCTGCTCCTACAGGGGAGAAAGGGAGCATTTTCATGCCTTCATGGCCACGGAATCCTGTTCTACAACCCCTGGAGAGATACTGCCCTGGCTTCTGATAACCTAACTGCCATTCAGTTACAGGTAAACCACTGAGGAAGTGGTTATGGGATCCCTCTGTCTCCATTTATACTGATGAGGGGAAATTATGGCATGCGAACGGAGACACCAACACATGTAGAAAACTTCTAGTAGGGTGGCCAGAGGCTATTGTTAGGGTTTCAATAAAATAAAGTGATAGATTAGCCATCTTTATAACTAACTCGATAGACGGAAAGTGACGATGTAAGACTTCTTAAAAAGCCAGGCAGATGGCAACCAGTGACAATGCCATATCCAGAGCTCATGACGCACACAGTGCCAAGCAGGATGAAGCACACTTGTAGGCCAGCCATCAGGAAGATGGCAAAAGAGTAAATAGTTTATGTTGGGAAGAGGTTTGGTTTCTCATTCAATCACCCTGCTCTGCCAAGATAGCATGAAGGGATGCTTACGTGGCAGAAAAAGTATGGCCACATTCTAGGAAAACTTCCCTTCCAAACAGGCGGCTGTTGGGTTTGGCTGGTGAACCCCATCTAGATGACTAACTTGTCTGGAGAGGCAAATTTAGTAATTTGTCTAGCGATGTCCAAGCAATGCTTATTTGTCACACTCTTTCTGAAGAACCAAGAAGAAAAAGGATCGTAAGCTAAGAGAGAAAATGTTGGTTCACACTAGCCACCAAGACAGTCATTGTACACAAATGAGTGAACTCAGAAGCAACTGTGAAAATCACTGTGGAATAGAGTGTCTGGCCCAAGGCCAAATTAAGGAGATGAGATTTATGTTGGGTACAATGCTAGCCAAGAATATAAATATGAGGTCAAATTTGTACCTGGGAGAATCACAAAACCCTTTTGAGTAAGCTCCCTCACTGAAAATTCAATGAGTGCTAAGAGCCATACACTGAGGGTGCCAGAGATTAGCCACACCAGAATTTTCACATCCAGATTAAAGAATCTGTGTCTCATGCAGCAAGGAATGCAAGGCATTACAGAGCCTTATTCTCTGGAGTTCTGTTTCAATGAAGGAGGATTCCATTTTGTTAACATTTGTTGGACCTGCTGCAGCAATATGATCAAAAAGGAGCAATGGGATTTCCCTGCTGTTTGAATGGTGCTTAGGTCTGTTTATCGGAAGCTGGGTGGGAGAACCCTGAGGAATGTGAGAAAGCTTTAGTGAAAGAGGCAGACCTTCAGCACATGAATGGCACATCCTGTGTACACATCCAGTTAATTTGATTCTAATTTTATGCTGAGTAACTTTGTGATTTATGAATCCACCACCTAGGAGAAAATGGAATGAATGAAGGCTAGTGGTTATTATGTCAGCTGATCCCTCCAAAATAAGCTAGAAAATTACTGTTTTGGTACAGCATGTTTTCAAAGATCTTAGCAGCATGAACCAGCACCCTGTGCTTGATTAGATGTGTGTATATTACTGGAATTGGGGACATAGAAAACTGACGACCAGAAGCCTAGTTCTTCAGAGCAATGTCTGACAGTCGGTGGCTGATGTCTCTGGCATGAAGTGTGGAGAAATTGAGGGTAGAATGCCAAGGAAGCAAAGTGCTTTCCGACATGTTGAATGTGGCGTGGCAAGGGGTCACAGAGAGGACAAGCCGACCACCAAACATTCTGTCTGGGGGCACAGACAGAATGAACATAAACATCAGAAACACACACAGGGAGAAGATGAAGAAGAGACACGGACTTTGGTATGCAGCTCCCTGAAGGAAGTGGTACAATACTGACAGTCACTGGAGACACACCTGGATACAGAGTAGGTGCTCAGCAAGTGTTCAGTGGACACAGGAATAAATGTGAATGAACATGAAGGCAGAGGAAACTCTAGACTACAAATTTTAACAAGAAAAGAACGGATGAAGTGCCAACACCACTTTTCAGTTAGTATGTGAGGTTAATCTCATTATCAACCTGACTATATCTGGTAACAGGCTTGTGGGGTATTGCTGAGACAGACCAGACCATGTTGTTTTGGTGAGGATTGTGGAAGGACTTGGAAATTTTGGGCTAGAAAAGCCACTGAGTGTTAAAAGCTCAGTGGGTTGATCTATAGGAGCCTGGAAGGTAATTCCGAGAGCAAGCCAGTAAGCAAGCAGCACTCTGCACAGCAGCTGTGTTGTTCCTGCCTTAGATTCGTACCCCTATCTCTTGCCTTGACACTGTTAACTGAAAGTGGAAGGTGAAATTAACCCCTTTCCCCTCACGTTGCTTTTGGTCATGGTATTTGTATTATAGCACTAGAAACCACGATTGAGACAGTATGTTACAACAGTCATACTTGTCCATTTACAAGCCTGGCATTTGAAAAATGTTCAATGAAATGTTCAGTTACCCAGAAGTATGGCCAGCCCAGGAGAACTGAAGTAGGGAAAGCCCAAGATCTTGGTCTCTGGAGAAGAAATGACCTGTGTCTTGTTCTTTGGTACTGATTAATTCCAAAGAAGACACAGATGCAAACAAGGCAGTTCTGTGGAAACGGAGAGGCTCTCAGTCCGCTCCCCATTGCTGCCTAGGAGCCCATGAGGCATCCTTCCCATCTGTAAATTACTCTTCTGCTAACTTCAAAACAGCCATCAATCAGAAGAAAAGGGCAGCATGAATTCAGATAAAACTGAGCTTTTAAAAGTCCCTGTGAGTTTTCACAGGTCAGAGGTCCACTGTCTGATCATCATGCCTTTGGATAGCAAGTTGTGGGGCGAGGATGCAGCTCAGCAGTAGGATGCTGGGCTAGCATGTGCAAAGCTCTGAGTTCAATCTCCAGCACTTCAAATAACCAAACAAAACAAGCTGAACAACAACATAGACTCACACAATGGGACTCCAAAGAAAGAGTTTCTGCCTTGGCCTTCTCCCAACAAGAGTCTGAACGCTTAGGAGATGGTAGAGCGCTAACTGCAAGCCTATCTCTATAAAGGCACTATCATAACCATGCTTTAATTAATGAACGTTCTTTTCAACGTTAGCCAGCTTCACAGTCAAGCTGTTCACCAACCTGACTACCATGTTTGATTGTTTGGTGGGCCTAACAGAATTCTCTTGCCTCCACTAGAGTCCTTTGCTCAATACTCAATGTTTGCCTCCAAGGCTGCTTCTGAAGAGCTGTGTGCAGGACTGTCTTTGGAAGATAGCTGACAGGCCCCAGCAAGGAAACTCAGGAGAACACCAATGCTGACCACAAGTCACAAAGCACCATAGGTCAGCGGGATTTCTGCATTAACAAGTGTCTGTAGGAAGCTAGTATTTTATGATCTGGCAGACAACAATGCATGGGGACCTTTGAAGGCGCAGTGTACGCAGTTGTACCTTCAGTGAGCAAGTCTGGTGCCTTCCATGGCTGGTGCCATCTGGCACATTCTTCCCAGCTAGTCTGAGATCTGGCAACTTTGGCAATTAATTTGAAGGGTCACCTCTCTGATCACTAGTGAAGTTGCTCTCCTTTTCATAACTTGCAAACCAATGTAAATCTTTTTTTTCATGGAACTGAGAGTCACTTTTTACTTCTTAAAATGAATCAGTTCTTCGGAGTTATTTGAACATTAAAAGACCACCCATTAACTTTGTATTTTGGGTTTTTTTTTTGACAGCTGAAATTCAGACTATGGCACAGGCAGAGAATATCAGTAAAAGTGAAGAGAAGAGCCTGTGGCTGCCCTCCCTCTGCCGCAGTGTGTAGAACCGAAGTCCTTCACACTCTTCCTTACTGCCACCTCCTGACCCCTCTTCCCAGGGAGCAGACTTCGTCCTTCCCATTTGTAAAGACAAATTTTGTCTACAATTCTAAATAATCTACCAACTTTGCTCTTTACAAATATAATTGGATAACTCTTGTAATCTGTTTGGCCCTGTTGATGTCTTCCTCTGGAGATCTGCAGTTATAAATATAACTTTAGTTATAGTTTAGTTTACTGATTTCCTACTGTATGGGTCCATTACATAAATTCACAGCAATCATTTATCCATTTTACCAGCTTTGTTATCACACACCAGGGCTGCCATGATTATTTTTTCCCTATGTGTGTGTGTTATGAGAGTATGTGTATATGTCTGTGTGCGTGTTAAGAGAGTATGTGTGTATGTCTGTGTGTGTTATGAGACTATGAGTGTATGTCTCTGTGTGTGTTATGACAGTATGTGTGTATGTCTCTGTGTGTACTTATGTGAGTGTGTATACATGTCTCTGTGTGTACTTATGTGAGTGTGTATACATGTCTGTGCGTGTGTTTATGTGAATGTGTATGCATGTCTGTGGGTGTGCTTATGTGAGTGTGTACACATGTGGAAGCATCTTTCTTTAGTTCCTTTCCACCTTCTTTTCGTGACAGTATGGGTCGCTGCCTTGGCTAGATGGGCTGCCAGTGAGCTCTAGAGATCTGCTTTTATTCATTGACCCTCTCTAACTACCAACTCTGTGATTATAAATGTAAACCACCATGCCCAGCTTTTTCCTTGATGCCGAGTATCCAAACTTGAGTCCACATGCTTGGGTTGTAAGTATTTTATCAATTGAGCCATCTTTCCATCTTTCCAGTCTCTGCTATGAATACCTTTAATTATAATTCTTAATAGACAGATACAGGATTTCACACATATATAGACCTATTGTTACTTAAATATATATTCATAAATAGGTGCCAATAAAATATAATTTGTAAAATAAAGTTTCAGAGTCATGTGATTTGTTAGAGTGTATTTTTGTAAAAATGTAAGTATATAAACCAAAACATATATAAAAATAATTTCTGTTCTGTATACATGTATACATTATATTACTTGTACAAAAATAACATAAATAATTCTACATTGTTATTTTAAATGAATACATCATATGTAAAGGGGTTGCAAACTTCATGTTTTATATTTCTCTGCACTGTTTAATTTAAAAACAGATTTACTGCTTCTATATACCAAAACAAATGATTAAAAAGACAAGTTTTATAGGGGTCAGAATGGTGGCTCAGTGGTTAAGAGCACTGGCTGCTCTTCTACAGGACCTGGGTTCAATTCCTAGCACCCACATGATGGATCATAACTACTCACAACTCCAGTTCCAGGTATCTGTTAATTCTCTTCTGACCTTTGAGGGCAATGCATGCACATGGTACACAGACAGGCCTGCAGGTAAAACACCCATGCACATAAAATAAAAATTTAAAAATCAAGTCTACTAACTCTATACCTGCTCCGCATCTCTTTCCCATTGCTATCCTATCACACACAAGGCAATGCTAATCCCTGCAATGATTATTACAGTGATAGCATCACCATGATTACTGTGAAAACTTATTTAAATAAAAATCAATCAACTGGTAACGGCTGACATTATCTAATCTTCACATTTTCCCTCACGTGGCTGTTAGTGTTCATGAAAACTCCAGGCTCTAGTGTACATAACCTATAGACAGTTTCCAGAACATTCCCTTAATAGACAACATGGAGAAAGCTAAAGGGATAAAAATACCAGACTGCCAGGCAAAACTAACAAAACAAAATACATGGAAGTGGGAGTTCTCTCCTTCCCTAAGACAGAAGGAGAGCAGTGTTTAAGGATCTACACCTATGAGAAAAATCTAGTTTTATACTGTACAATTGAGGTATTAGTGATGTCAGATGAAAGCCAAGTGGAAAAGCAAAACGAAATCCAAATACCTTTTTCATGTAAGGTTTTCTTGGTTGCTTGGTGGTGGCAGGAAGCGTCTTCTGTATCATGATCGGATTTTGAAGGCGATGAGGGTGAAGTGTCTCCCGAGACAGAGGACAAAGTGTCCCTTTCTGGAAGCCGTAATCCTTCTTGAGACTCAGTCACGTGGTGCGATGAGAAGGCCCCATGGCTAGCCACAGGGATGAGGAGTGCCACACCAGAATCTGATACTGGAGAAGAAATTCTCCAACCCTTGGGCAGAAGCGATTTGGTAATGTGTGGGTTCAGAGAGACTGAAGGCTGTTGGGCTAAGAGGTCACACAGCAAGTTATGGCAGTGAGAGTCGGTGCCGTGAGACACCTACCTAGAGATGAACCAGCCTTTGCTCAGGAAAAGGAACCTTTGGATGTTGGCTTATTTCCGAGAATGCACAGCTCATGACTACTCACCAATAAACAATGCAGCTAACACAGCCACCTAAGCATGTACAAACGATTACTTGAATGGTCATTACTTCCCACAAGATCAAAACTAACAGCTGATTATCAAAGGTACCATCAAGAAATATAGTAATATGGATAATGCTTTTGGCTATGATACTGAATGAATAGAGAAAAGAATTAAATGACAACCATATAGCAAATTGAATATAAATTCAGAAGACAAAGACATAAACCACTGTAGTTCTTTCCAAGGAGGAAGCAAACTCTATAAGTAAAATAGCTATCACATTTACTACTTGTCTGATAACCAGGAGGAGCGCTCACCTTCCGTTCCAGGCTGTCCTCCCCATCTGTCGAGCTGACACTGTCATAGAGCCGTGTCCTTGTGGGTCTCTGGCGCCTGTTCTTCACCGAGAGTTGGGCCCGAGTTTTCAGTGCTTTTGAATCCAGGCGCTCTGTCTCTGGGACTGCTTCATTCAAGTCTAGGAAGAATATTGCAAAATAATCTGTGAGAGAAGACGTTGGAGACGATTGGCTGAGATTACAGACATTTGAAATCCAATTACTGGTTATGAATGACCAAGGGGACAAGTGACAATTTTTCCAGTCTAATGTTTCACAGGTGACACCAAAAATCTATCACCCCGAGAACACAAGGCCTTTCTCCAACATAACTAAAAAGCAGAGGTTCCCAATTACTTATGGACACACATGTTGGGGGATGATAAGTTATAGGAGACCTTAGAAACTCCATGAAGGCTAGTTGCCAAAGTCAAGTGTGGGTAACAGGTGACCTTGACTACAAAAATGCACTAAGAGGCCATACAACTTCATTCTTGATAGTATGTATCTAGCTTGTTCCCCTTTAGACTCTATTGGGAAAAAAAAAACCTAGGACAGAATGTATTTAATGTGAGCAAATTTAGGACAAGTAAATCTATTTCCTGGCTACATAAACAGATAAACAATTGAACTACCCAGTGTGTAACTCCTGGCACTATGAAAGGAGAAGGAGAAAGATTACATCTTCTGAAATTAGTTTCTAGGTTACATTCGAAGCTGTTGTTGATGACTCTGTCTCATTTCTTTCTCTGAATGCTTTCTCTTCTCACCACAAAGTTAGTTTTCCATAGAGAAATGTTTGCATCATAAGGACTTCATGAGGAGAAGATGGAGAGATGTCTCGGTGGTGACAAGCACTTGTTGCTCTCACAGAGGTGCCTGGTTCAGTTCCTAGCACACACATGACACCTCACAATCATCTGGACCTCCAGTTCCAGGAGGTCTGATGCCTTCTGGTTACCACCCTAGACATTAGGCACACATGTGATTCACATTCAGATATTCAGGCACATACACATAATTAAAAGAATAATCTAAAAATAAAGTACAAAGACAAAGAGAGAAGGGAGGGAGGGAAGAGATGGAGCCAAACAAACAAACAGACGAAACCAATAGTAGCAGCTGTTGAGTATGGGCAAAGCTTGACTGTCATTTCTGCACTTAGGAGGCTGAGGTACAAAAGCCACTCTGAATCCAAGGTTGACACGGGTGAGTCTCTGTCAGAAAATTCAAATGCAGGACAGGATGAGAAAGAGGCAAGAGACAAGGAATAATGAAGCTCTCCTAAGAGCTTTCCTGTGCTCTTCTCTAACTGGTTCTTTTTTTTTCTTTTTTTTTTATTTTCTTTTTAGTTTTTTTTAATTAAAAATTTCCACCTCCTCCCCTCCTCCCATATCCCTCCCCCTCCCCCCACTCCTGCTCCCCCTCTAACTGGTTTTTAACAGTTTAACCTTGTTAAATGCATGCAGGGGAAGAGAATCTACCTATTGTGTTAGTGGTATATGAGTACTGATTAGAGAAAAGTATTCATTTCAAGTGGAGTGACTCTTTACATAGATATACATGATCATTTACTGTAGATCAAATACTCTGATGATTAATCCCATCTCATCTTTTTAGGAGGGCAGCCATTAAACAAAGTCACTTTGAAAAAATTAATTAAGTGACCCTGAATTTAAATTATTAAAATAAGCAAATAACTCGGCTATAGAAAACTGTTACACACTTGAACTAATTGAAAAGAATTTCCTATGAGAATCAGTATTCTGAGAAATTCCTTTTCACAGCATTATCTTAAAGTATCATAAAATATAAACATTAAAGCATCTCAGGTACTTTCTCTCTTATAAAACTGAGCACTTGGCATATAGTTCCAACAAACAAAATTCAATATACGTTTGTTCAGGAGACACATCACTGAATGACAATATTTACATAAGGGCTGACTTTTCATATTTGATACTTGAGTGAAGAATAAACACCGGCAGAAGCCAGGCCACTCAGGTGAATACAGAGAATAATTAGATATTTTCTAATTAGTAGTCTCTTTACTTTTTACATGCCAATGGAGGGAAAAAAGTCGCCTTCATCACTTTAATTTCCTCCCTCCAATAAAATCTATATTTGCAGCTTCTCATTAAGAAGAGTTCATTAGTTGTGATAATTGGGAGAAAGTCAACCTTACAATCTCTGTTTACGAATAAAAATGCAGCACACGATACAGATGAAAGCAATAATACAATAAAAATATCACATTTTATGCATGTCTTCCATCTTTTCTGTCTTGGAGTTGGATTGCATACTCTGTAATGCAAAGCACTATCACATGCTCTACCTTGTAGGTTCCTTATTATAGACCCATGAGATGACAAGCAAGTAGCTGTTTCCTCTCCTGAAGTCCAGAAACTTGGAGTAGCTTGCCCTCCTCTACAGAGCTAGCTGGAACGGCTGTGATGACCCCAGGGCTCTGACTCTCAGGCTACTAGCTAGCCACCCCAATTTAGTTTGTGTTGAAAAGTCAATACCGTAAGATTTTAATACCATGGAGATATGTTTTAAGTTATGAAATCATGTACGATGGGACCAGCCTAGGAAATTCAGCTCTCCAGCATCTATTCCATGTTTGTTAGAGAATGTGGAAGAGGGAAGGTTTGTTGAAAACTGCAGATAGTTAAGCCACAGACAGTCTCATGACTGGTTTATTTGGTAACAACTTTGGTTAGTAGATGACAAAGGCACCCTAGGAAGATGTATATCCCACAGGTGTAAATATGGTTCCTTTGGCAATAGAATCCTGGCTTTTAACCACAGCGCAGCATCCCGCCTGTAGGACTGCAGAAGCTTCCCTAATTGCTTGTACTGAGCAAATGAAACAAGGGGAATTAAGGAGGACTCATTAGCAGGTGTAAGACTGAAGAAAGTAGGGACCACTAGTCCTGTTACTATGATGGAACTTGCATAGCATAGCTGTCAGACAGTAGTGAATGGCAATATGGAACATCTGCTTCAGCATCCCTCTCTCATCAGGTGTAAACAGATTGAGCACACATGCAATTACGTCTAGTAAAAATTCACTTGGCTCAAGTCAAAGGCAGAGCATTAACTGTGCAACCTGAGTGGACAACAGCATATTGCCCACAACAAACAACATTGAGAGTCTGAAAACAAGCATCAGAGGCACTTTATTGCAGAGATTACAGATTAAAAACCGGTAATTTATTTTTCATCCTAAAAAGGGAAATGCTTTATTTTTTTAAGTTTTTTATTGATTTTATTGAGCTGTATATTTTCCTCTGCTACCCTCCTTTCTTCTACCCTCCGCTTTAAGCCTCTCCCAGGATCCCCAATGCTCCCAATTTATTCAGGAGATCTTGTCTTTTTCTATTTCCCATGTACATTAGATCCATGTATTTCTCTCTTAGGGTCCTCATTGTTGTCTAGGTTCTCTGG
>LOEQ01003882.1:61455-76824 GCA_001685075.1 Bramus lutescens
AAAGAAAAGCAAAGGAAGGAATGAAGGAAGGCAGGCAGGCAGGCATGCATGCATGCATGCAGGCAGGCAAGCAAGCAAGCAAGAAAGAAAGAACAAAGAAAGAAAATGTGGATTTTTTTTTTGGTGAGGGTTTTGTTTGCTTTTCTGGTGTTTAAAAGCCACTTAGGATCATTAAAACATAATAAAACAAACAACATCAAGACAACAACAAACAAACAAACAAACAAACAAACTCATAAGCAGCAGAATTTTCAGTGTGCAATTATAGAAACATCCCAATGTTTTTATAATTATTTTCCATAGATATTGGGCATACTTACTGTACTAATTATACAAAATATTTGACAATTATCTTTAAGAAGAACTCAGCCATAACTTGTGGTTAGTATCCTACTGAACAGGGCCTTGATATTGTATTTCTGAACCAATACAATACAGTTGGGGTGTTTTTCTGTACCATACTTAGAGGTGAATTTGCTGGTCATAACTAGAGACAGTGGTTGTGTTTCAGTTGTTATGTATCTGAGGAGAATACACGGCAGTTATTTAGGACCCCCTCCAACACTGCAGTTGAGCAGAACCATGGGAAACAACAGATGGTTCATCCTCAGGTCCCATAGTCTCCTCCTATTCTCAGATCCCCACTATAATGTCACAGTCCAATACCCATTAGACCACATGTCTAAACAGAAGAAATATTTGGAATATACCTTCCCTGTAAAGTTCCCTCAGACAGGACATTAACCATATTTAGGTTAAAAATGATCTTTACTTTTAGAAGATCATAATCAATCTTGTAGTTCTATCAAAGTCAAACAAAATTAGAAATCCAAAGCAAAATATTATGAATTACACTTTTTTTCTAAAATGAGCAGAAAATTACTAAAAGTACATTCTAACTTTTCATTCTAATAATCCAGCTTTTTGTGCTCTCATACCAATGTCCATCTTGAAGCTGAGAGGTTTGGAGAGGGGTCTGGAGACTTCCATGAATTTATGAAGACCAAGTGAGAAATGTGAACCAAAAAAAAAAAAGCCTCANTCATCCACAACTCCACATCTCCCTTTGGGTGTCTCTGCAGCCTGTCATGGCTCACTTGTAGACAGGCTCAAAGCTTCCACCAGCCTCACTAGACAATTTCAGTGCTTGTGTTTCTGAGGAAGCGGGCTACTTTTTACTTTAATTGTTCGCCAGAAAAAAAGTCAATAAATATTGATTTCTCATTCATTTGGCTTGTTCATAAAAAATTTCCATAGTGATTTACCAGGAATGTTCACTCTCTAATTAGTGAGAATCAATAGCATTGCAGTCAAACTATTTGTTGAGCAGTGAAGATTAAAAATAATTCAAGACAACCGACAATTATAAAAATTTGCCAGATTATTAAATTTATTTATACATGACTAAAGAAAGCTTGGTTCTACTCCAGAATTAGTCCTGGCCCACTTTTAAGCTAAATAATGAGACAACAAAACAACTACTTCATTGTCATACATCTAATGTTCTTATAGGAGACATTCTTTTCGAAATGCTTATTAGATTTATTAACTTACTTATTTGTGTGTGGGGACACTCTGCACATGCCAGGGTTACTGTGGAAGCCAGAGGATAACTTGTAGGAGTCGGTCCTCTCCTTCCACCATGTGTATCCTAGGAACCAAACTCACCTTATCAGGTGGTAGCAAGCACCCTTATTGGCTTAGCTATCATGCTGGCTATTATATGAGACAGTCTTCATAAAGAAGAACAAGTGTTCATTTTAATGACTTCCCATAGAATGAATTCCATTTTTAACTATTTCTTTAACTTTAGTTTACAATTCTGGCCTCCTGTGCTGAAAGTGAATGCTTAATAGACTCTCAAACTCTACCAGGGTATAAAATAGATGTTACAGTGAAGATTTGACTGGTATCAAAGACCCAGGTATCTGAAGAGCTAATCAAATAAGGACCAAGAGAAAAGGGATGGGGAAGTGAAGAAACATTTCTCAGAAGTCCAGTGATCTTAGGAACCTCCTTATTGTTTGAAGTGGTTCCTAATAGGATCCTTCTTTCTCACTAAATCTTAAAAGCATGTTAAGTCTAAGTGTGCGTGTGTGTGTGTGTCTTTTCTCCTTTTTAGTTTCTAGTTATAGGGTTGTTTGAAAGGGAGTGGCACCATTAGGAGGTATGGCCTTGCTGGAGGAGGTGTTTTTTGCGGGAGTGAACTTTGAGGTCTCTTTTCCTCAAGCTTCCCTCCCTGTGGCAGTCAGTTGTTTTCCTGTTGCCTGCAGGATGTAGCGCTCTTCCCCAGTACGTCTGCCTGCTCTCTGCCATGCTCTCCATCACAACGATAATGGACTGAACCTCTGAACTGAAAGCGAGACACCCCAATTAAATGTTTTCCTTATAAGAGTTGCTGTGGTCATATTTTTGTGACAGCAATATAAACCCTAACTAAAGACAAGTTATTTTGCTTGAAAAAAAACTTATTTTCCTTTTTGTTTGCTTACTTTTTGTTTTCTGCTTTGTTATAGTTTTTCATGTGCTTTAAGAAAAATTGCTTTAAAAAATTTAATCTAGTACATTCCCTGTTAGATTTTAATAATCCACTTACTTCTGAGTTTTTACGTATTTGATTAAAACAAACAAACAAACAACCAACCCCCCAAAACTGTACAAGTTAAAATAATAGCCACCACCTGGGCATGGTTTGGAGGGGAGGAGGTTGATTTAATCAAAACAAACTATATTCTTTCATAAAATTTTCAAGCAATAACTTTTAAAACACAATGCATTATAACTCTGCTCCTTTCTTCTATCTTCTTGCTTATTTACTTCACTGGCTTCCTCTGGTATTACTTGCTAGAAATGCTAGGTCAATAATGGAGAGAAAAGGGAATGGTGCTTTTAATAAAGCAACACTGAATGCATTTTTAATTTTGTAGAGAATTCCTGATTTCAGCATTTGTTATGCACAGGAGGTTTGATGAAGACTTTAGTTACTCTCATGATATTAAGTTAAGGAAGCTCCTTCACAGTTCTAACTGGATAAAACTTATTATAGATAGATAATATTAACTGTCCATCTTCAGTCGCTGAATAACTATATTAAATTTTCTTTTAGCTAATTGTGAAATATGAGATCTTATCTTTCTTAATATTAAACCAACTTTTGTGTTCTTTGCACAGGCTTACTGTGGCCATGATACATCCTATTTTAATTTATATTTCTGGATTTGGCTTGCTAATATTTAATGAGGGATATTGAAAGTTTTTAGATCAACTAGATTTTCAAGGTCTGAGCCTTGAGATAAGTCCTGGGTTTGCTGCTTTCCTTTTGTAGTGGATCTTTTAGAAAAAACCTGAGGGGGTCATTGGTTCAAAAATATCTACATTTTGCTTACCTGGGATATAATTTTTTCCTTATTTTGTATTTTACTCATTTTTTCATTTGAGACAATTCTTCCCCTGTAGAAGGCTGGCCTCAAACTTGTGGTCCTGCAGCTTTTGTTTCCTGAGGGCTGGGGCTGCAGATGACAAACTTCTTCATCATTCTTAAAGGCACTGATGCTAAATAGGTGGACTGTACACAGGTTTGCTTTGGGCCACCAAGTGGCAATAACGACATGGAGACTTCTTATTAATTATGAAAACTCGGCCTGTATCTTAGGCTTATTTCTAAGTAGCTTTTTATAACAACTTAACCCATTTCTATTCTACCTGCTGGCTCATGGCTCATGGCTCTTACCATCCCTCATGCGTGTCTTGTTCCCTCCGAGTCTGGCTGGTGACTCTGCCTTTCTTCTTCCCTGAGATTACTCTGTCCCCTGTATCTCTCTGTCCACCTATATCTCTTCTGGCCTCGATTGGCCATTTAGCTCTTTATTAAATCAATCACAATGACACATATTCACACAGTGTAAAGGAATATTCTGCAACAATGCACACTTTATTTTCTCTCAGTATTTTAAAGTTAGTATCCTGATATCTTCTGGATTCTACTTCAGAAATTTACCACTGTATTTTTTATTGGCTAATTTTGTTTTGTTTATTTATTGGAAGTATTTAGACTTTTAAACCATCTGCTCTTTAAAGCAGCAATCATACTTCTGGATATCTATCTTAATATTATACTCATCAGGTAGTGCATTATGTCATTATTAAGAAATCTTAACTTATTATCATATACATTCAATATAAACTCTAGCTTTCTTAAACAGGGAGTTTTCCCTGTTTCCAGACCTAATCTAAGACCACTGCTGACTACAAAATTTCATATAACCTTTATCTACTTGGTGCTTGGTTTGACATTTGTGGTCAAATATGTTTCAGACAGGAGATAGGACTCCAAGACAGAAGGTGCAAATGACATTTGGGATTCTCAGACAACAGGGATTCTGACAGAGGAAAAACACTAAAGCATGCACTTGAGATCTTAGGACTTGGGCCACCACGACAGGGGGGTCACACATTTGAGGCCAGTCTAGATGACACAGAGAGATCCTGTCTCAAAACAAAACAAAAGCAATGAACAACTACAAAAAATATTAAAGGGAGCAAAGACTTTTTTTTTTTTTAATGAAAGCAAATTTGGCACAGTTGCTGTGAGTCAGCTGAGTCAACCCTTTCCCTGCCAGCTCTACTGGACGCTAACAGGCTTGTTTAGAGTCCAGGATCGGGTGGGTTTTGTTGTGTTTTTAGGAAGATGATATGATTATTTGAGTGATGGTTTACAATCTTTCACCTGCAGCATTGCCATTGCTGGAGCTGGATAGATGGAATACACACAATGTATAAAATACATAGGATATACCATCTTGGGACTTCTTTTGATCAGGTCTTTGCCATGTTTCATTGTTTCACCCTCAGACCTGCATAGGAATTTCTATAAAGGGACAGCTGGAATGCTCTGTGACATGTTTGCTGTCAACACTACCATGGTAATAGCCAGCACTAAGCTCTGACTGGACTTAGGCCCTGCACCAAGGACTTAACTAAGATGATTCACATAATTCTCCTATCAGCACCATGCATTTATTCTTTCATAGTTTTTCTGCTTTTATAAGATAAGGAACATTAAAGAACTTCTTTATACTCAACAGATGGAAGAGTTGGTATTTAAATGCAGTAAGTAACTAGAGGAACAAGTACTGTGTGGTTGTGGTTGTGGGTGTGGATGTGGGTGTGGGTGTGGATGTGGGTGTGGGTGTAGATGTGGATGTGGGTGTGGGTGTGGATGTGGGTGGGTGTGGATGCGGGTGTAGATGTGGACGTGGGTGTGGATGTGGATGTGGGTGTGGATGTGGGTGTGTGTGGATGCGGGTGTAGATGTGGACGTGGGTGTGGGTGTGGATGTGGATGCGGATGTAGATGTGGACATGGGTGTGGGTGTGGATGTGGATGTGGGTGTGGGTGTGGATGTGGATGCAGGTGTAGATGTGGACGTGGGTGTGGGNNNGTGTGGATGTGGATGCAGGTGTAGATGTGGACGTGGGTGTGGGTGTGGATGTGGGTGTGGGTGTAGATGTGGACGTGGGTGTGGATGTGGGTGTGAGTGTGTGTGGATGTGGGTGTGGGTGTGGGTGTGGATGTGGATGTGGGTGTGGGTGTGGATGTGGATGTAGGTGTGGGCGTGGGTGTAGATGTGGACGTGGGTGTGGATGTGGGTGTGGATGTGGGTGTGGGTGTGTGTGGGTGTGGGTGTGGATGTGGATGTGGGTGTGGGTGTGGGTGTGGGTGTGAAGGTCATTGTTGAGTGTCTTTCTCCAGTGCCTTCCACCTCGTTGTTTGAGACAGAGTCTCTCACCAATCTCTAGCTTACCCATTGGCTTAAATGGCTGATGATCTCCAGGGATCTATTTGTGCCTGCCTGCTCCCAGGTTCTGGGGCTACAGATTTGTTAACATGCCCAGATTTTCATAAAGGTGCAAGGGATTCAAGGCCAGGCTCTCACATTTGGGCAGCAGGCACTTTTGCAACAAAGCCATCGCCTGAACACGAATGGTGAAGTACTTTATGGAACCACTGTATTTCCACTTTGCCACAGATGAGATTCAGTGTGTTCTACGCAAGAGCGTGTTGCGGAGGAGGTAGACGTGAGGAGCATCTAGTAGCAATGCCCACCTTCTAAGGCGACCTCTGGATTACTCACATCCCTATAGGCACCTCAGTTCCGTTCACAACAGGTGGTGACATTTACGATGCTAGGAGCCAGGACTTTTTTTAGGCAGTCAGAGCCCACTTTATCCCAAGACTACCTCGTGACAGTTCAAATGACCCCATTCATATTAGAAACAACAATTAGGGAGGAAAAAAGTCATTTTGATTTTAAGCAACTTTTATCTGAATTCCCTTTTTCTCTTCAGATGTGGTGACCTAAGTTCTAGTCTGTCTATCTCTTTCCTATGTTTAATTCCATTCGTCCCACAAATTATTTTTGTTACATATTTGCCATTCTTTCTACCCAGTAAACTACCTTTCCCCTTATAAGTCTCTGCCACTTAAACAGATACTCGGTGTTCACATGACTTTCAATAAGCTTCCTTATCCTTTTCATTATTGTAACAATCATTTGCCTGAATAGGTAACTCCCTCTTATCCATCCCAGGCTTTCTTTCAGCACTCTATGGAACATGTGTTACCCATCTATAAAAAAAAAAAACAAACTCTAAATATTTGAAGCTGAAACAGCATCATCATAAGAATCGTGAACTCCGTGGATGCTCAGGATAGACATTTTGAATTTCAGGGGATTTTCGAGGAAAAGTATCAGAAGTAAGTTAAACCTCATATTATAATGATAAGGCAACATGGTAGCTCAGCCCCTGATGTGATCACCATCCCAGAGTCGAGGAACCATGGTAGAGAACTCATGCATACCAGTATAATGAGGTACTGAGCAAAGATAGTATGGGAAAAAAAATCACCGTTTTTACAGATGGAAAATAATATTTGACAATTACACAGTGTATAACAAAGGTGATTTGAGATCTGTTAACTATTGATGAAAAATTATTCAAGTGTTTTCTATAATTATGGGGAGAATAAAGAATTAGAATATATTAAAGAATGAATTTGTATGCATAATCTTTAGGTTCCTCTCTCTGCTCTGGCCAGCCTGGAACTTGCTATGTAGACTACACTGGCGTGGAACTCGAAAGGTCTGCTGGCCTCACTCCTGCTCTCTGGGTGCTGGGATTAATGCGCTGCACCACACGCCTAGCCTTGTACCAAAATTTTAATAAAATACCTGCCTTGTTTTATTTCTGACCAGGATACATTCAAATACTGTTAAAAGATAATTTAAGTGTGGTGAATTTTTGTAAGGTTTAAAAATTTGTTTCATTTCTCAAAAATGCCTGGAATTCCAATACTGAGTGTTGACTAACTACCCAGAGTTTGGCAGGAAGCTCCATCCTAGGACATGGGTCAGTGGGGAGGAATGGGTGCTTCTAGCCCTCTCCTGCTGCCTCTCCTCGCCTTCCCTCTCTTTCATTATTTTGTTCTGAAACAGTTTATCATTGACCTACTTCAAGAGCTGCCTCAAGCCCAAAATCCCTTTTAACTCTCCAGACCTGGGAAGCAGATGAGAACCGGACAGTCCTAACAGACTGCATGATAACGGGCACCTAATGGGCAGACACCATATTGGTGGCCGCAAGATTTGTACTTTGTGTTATAGGAAGTCGCAAAGGTCTTCCAGTACTGAATGCGCTGGGTTTGGTCTGCAGCCTTCCTCCCTAAATCTCTAGGTCTTTGGTGTTCCCTAGCAACAGAAGCAAAAATCAATTTAGAAAAGTACTTTCCAGAATGTTCCATCTAGCTCCTAGCCAAGCCACTTAAGTCTATGTGCTCACGTGATTGAAATTCAAGATCTACGATTGGCTATCTTTGACTACAAAACTGGAAGAACATGGCTTGATGTGTCTATTGCTAAAGTCTGCAGTGACGATTCCACCTCGACACAAGCGGGGTGGCTTTCAGGAAGAACTAGCAGTCACCACATCTCACTGTAAACCGACAGTGTTGCTAGGGAAACTGGTAATTACTTAGCAAAATGGAGGGTGCAGAATAGAAAAAGAGTTCAGAAATGTAAGGTTTTTTTGATCCAAATCAGCATGTGAATAGCACAGTTTGTTGATCTTCTGTAGTCATAATTTAATAAATGCCATTAATTATATGTTTGACAAGATACCAATTTCTAAACTGAAAGAAATGAGGAACAGGGAAAGTCTACTGGTTACTGGTCATAGCCTGTGTATACCACAGCAAGACCCTGTATTTATAGTAAACTACAATTAAACTTGAAACACCCATAAAGGTTAAAAACCTACACTGGCTTGGTTTCTGTGCCTTCTCTTTTGAGTTCAACTGTACGCCTTTTCAGGGATAAAAACTGTAGCCGCATTTGCTGATAGCATGACTTACCTTTGCAGCATAGCCACATGGTGCCAAGCAATGGTGGCAGGCTGGAGAGGAAAGAGTTATCACCACTTTTATATTTCAGATAATAAGGCTGATCCAGAGCAGGTGAGGACCCTCCTGAGACACAGCCCTCGATGGGATGGTGTACCCTCAAGGCTCCTCCCTGGCAACTGACTTCAGGCAGTACTTGTAAAAGATCCCTTACTTAGGGATAGCCCAGAAAAAAAGGCATAAGCCTAGGAAGTGCATTCAAATCTTTAAACCCCGACTTCATTAAAATGAACATTTATCAGTTCTTTGCACTTTTAATGATTAAGAAACAACTTCTGAAGTTAATGCTACAATATAAATAGCTGCTTATTAGAAACGTCTATCTGGATGTGTGGTATATGCATGTGCATGTTTGTGCGTATGTGTAGACATGCCAATGAATGTTTGTCTTAGTGTGAACACATGTATGTTGAGCTCAGCTATCACTCCTCAAGAAACATTATTTTATTTTACATTATTATTAACCTTATTTTATTTTAGAAGAGGTCTCTCAGTAAACCTGGAGTTTTGATTCAGCTCGGCTGGCTGATGACAAGCCCCAGAGACATGAATTCTTATCTCTTGCTCCTTGTCCTAGTACTGGGATTACAGATGTACACAATGCACATGGCTTTTTATGTGAACGTTGTGGATCTGAGTTCAGGTTCTTACACTTGCGTGGCGAACACATTACCAGCTGAGCCATCTTCCCAGCCTGGAAAATATTTTAATAGGATAGAAAGATCACCAAAAAAAAAAAATAAAATAAAACAGCTCCTAACAGAGTTTCGCTGCAAGTCAGGCTAGTGAGTTGCCAGGTCACAGTAACACTGCTCTGGTGTAGCACTTGCTATAAATTCATGAAAAACGAAGAAACCAAGTCTCTCAGTCTTCATATTTATGTGTACACAATCTCTTACATTTTTAATGTACGAATGCACTGTTTAAATGAAACATTCATATGGATATACACATATCTACAAACAAGTGAACATAGAAGTGACATGTGGATTGTGGATGTGTCTGATGCTATGTTCTCTTCTTCTTTGGTTTTGGGCAAGATGGACCAAGTACAAGCAAAACCCCATATAAAGAAGAAAACTGAAGAGAGAATCTTAGAACAGGTTGCCAGCCCTTTGATGCATGGGCAAGATACTATTCTATGGGTGGAGACCAGAAGAAATGGACTATCATTTCCAATTCCGTTTATGAAAGTTTAAAGATAACACTTGGGTTTGCTTTAGTTGGAACTGTCATTTACGCTGAAGTGGTCATGCTTAAATTGAGCTAAAACGGACAAGTTCTTATCCTGATAAGCCTTAGAATGTGGCTTGAGTTTTGGGATCTCAAAGCCAGAAAAAACCTCAAGTCCTGATTACTCTGTCAGCACAATGATGAGGAGAGACCAACCTTGGCTCAAGCCGTCCTGACAGGACATTTGCCTGACTTCCATGTTCTCCATAGTGTCTGCTTTGGAGCCCTCACCCGGAGACATTCTCCTCTCAAAGATGTTATTGTTGTTGTTCACCTGAGTCCCACTCTGCTTCAGCAGCCTGAACACTTCAGCCTCCAGATCTCTAATCTAGAAAACAAAAGGCCATTCACAAACTGAATGTCCAGCATATCTTCCTCCGGCAGAGCCGCTTCCCAATGCTGTGGTGTGAGAACCACTCACCCGGACTTGCAGGCCTTGCACTTCCACCAGGTGAGCCTTTTCCACCTCTTCCAGCTTCTTTCTTTCTACTTCCTGTCTCTTGATGAAGTCGAGCTCTCTAAAGAAGAAAATAATAGGCTCAATTGTAGATAACTTTAGTAAGTGAGGAAGAGCTATTTAAATAAATGAAACTCAAATAGAGTTAGGAGGAAAGTTTATGGCAACAAAAGAAAAGACACCTTTAATGATTTAATCACAAGTACAGGAGGTATTCTGATTTTCTCGGTGAGCATGCACACTCGTGTGGACAGGAGTGACTGCACCAATGACTCCGTGGGGAATTTAACGGTGATAATTTCCTGTCAGTAGAAGTAATTTTCTATTTCCAATACGCAAGGCAACAGATGGAAGTGAATGGTAAGAGCTGAAAAGAGGTCGTTCCAGTGAGAAAACCATGGGCAATGGGACACAATGCATTCACACCTCCACGGGTAATCTTGGAAAAGAGGGTACCCCTCCATTCTGAGAGCTTCTGATGGAATATGCAAATCTGGTCATTTCTTATAGATACAGTGTTGTTAGCAAAAAGTTAAAACAACAATATATTGAGTTTACACTAACAGAGTACTGCTATCCTCTCTTAAACAACTTGTTAAAGCTATCTGTTTCAACTATTAAAGTATTATTTCCAAGACAGGAAAGAAATATGATGACTGTGCCACAGATACTTAGCTTCTAAGGCTTGTCACAGAAAGCCACAAAAGGTCTGATGTTGGTCTAGTGAGTCAGAAATAACTCATGAAAATCTCTTCGGGCATGCTCTCTAAGATTAAGTCATGGCCCAAGAGATGGGAGGAAAACAAGCGCAGCTCAGAAAGGAGCTGCTCAAATTTCCTATGAGGAATAGAGGACAAGCAATGCAGAGGCGAGGCGGGAGGTCCTGCAAGTCAGTGTTTACATGTCTACAGAGGCAGGGTCTACGGTCACTGACTCTGAGGACAGACACACCTCACCTGCTCCTCTGCAGGTAGCATGTCCAACTATCCGCCAAGCATCCTGTACAACTCCATTTACACTGCTGGTTTCTAAAACAGAGATGCTTCCAAAATAATCCAGTAAGTGTAAATGTTTTAATAGTTACTATCAAAAACTAAGAAGGAGTCAGATTAAAACACACAAAATATATTTCCATGAGAAAAAGTTGCTCTCCTAATCCGCGGGAACTCACCCTGCCTTCGCACACCTCAAACAGTGTCAAGCATTGGGGATGTGTCCTCTTCAGACATGCATGGGTTCTAACTGCTATTTGGATCCGTAGGGAATGCTTACTTTTGTTGAAAATCCTTGATCAACTTCTTTGCTTTATTGTATTTCTTTTCCAAGGCCTGATACTGGCTTTGAGTCTCTTTGAGATGCTCATTCACAGTGTGGCACAGTGTCTGTGCCTCGATCCAGTAGGTCTCCAGCTTCAGCATTCTCTCCTTATTCTCTTCAATATTCTGTTGAAGTTGGTTCTTTTCTAGTTCCCACCTCACTTTCTCATTTTCTGCTGCTTGCAGCTGGAGAAAACAAATGTCAAGGCAAAAATAATTTAGGTATGTTTGCAGCAACTATCGCTCCATTCTCATTTCTGAGTTTACCCCTAAATAAATATCTCTTTCTCAATTCTGAGCTAGTGTGCTGTTTCTTTTAGGCATCCTTCTTCAGTCTTCACCACTAAAGCTTGTTGTAAATATTAGTCTATTGTTCTGTACATCAAAGCAGTGTGGGACAAGAAGGTCAACAGTTCTTTCCATATCTATAAAGGATAAAATGGGAAAAATGACTTGCTCAGGGTTATCCATCTGATAAATGATGAAACACAAACTTGATTCCAAGTCCCATGAACTTTCTTTGATACCATGTAGTTTCCTGAAAGCAGGAAAAGATGTCTAGCATATCACTGATTCGGTTCAATATATGTCAACTCATTTCCTTTGAGAGCATGTTAAATAAAATGTTGGACAATAAGTTGAAAATTAACTAAAAAGGGAGTGGGGTGGGGCAAGAGAGGAGGAGAAGCCTACAATGCAGTAGAACAGTGGTTCTCAACCTCCCTAACGTTGCAACCCTTTAATACAGCTCCTCAGGTTGTGGGACTCTCCTAACCATAAAATTATTTTTGCTGTTACTTCATAACCATAATTTTGCTACTTCATGAATTGTAATGTAAATATTTGCATTTTCTGATGGTCTTAGAAGACCCTGTGAATGGGTCACCCCGAGTCTCATGGGTTGAGAACCACTGCACTAATGGTTAAAATGGGACTTAGTCATTCAGCTTACATTTTTTATTTGCCTTAAAACTTGGACAAGTGGTCCAAGTTCCTAAGAGTCTGGTTAGCATCTACACAGCACTGTGTGCTCGCACACTCAGTATCCCTGCAACACTTCCTGGGCTTCACCATTATCCAGTAAGCTTCAGCTGCACTTCCTTTTTCAATCCTTTAGATGATGCTATTAGGTTCCTGATTTCAGTTGACACAAACACAGTCTGTCCCTCAATATATTACAGGGAATGTTAAAAATGTCTAGTTCTTTATAAACCTTAATTTACACCAAGCATAAAAGACAAGGATAAGTAAGGATATAATGGTTGTCTGATTAATCTAAGTCTCTGCAACAGTTTGGAAGATAGCTCTGTGTTGTTATTGTCTCTAGGTATTCTTAGGAAGATGGGGTGCAGTTTTCTCTATGTCTCTAGGCTGAATTCAAGTTCAGGGAAGATGAAACCCGGCTGGCTTTGATGTTGATACATGTTCAGATGAGGCTTACAGGACACTGACAGTAGCTACCTGCCCTCAGAGTTGCTGCTCTGTTTACTTTCTGGGCCTTCTTTAAACTTATGAGTATTCAAAATGAAGACATTCTGACATTATATAGCATTGAACATATGGAATACACATTCACATGAATATATATAATTATATATCATTGGTATAGTTTTCTTTTTACTAAATACATTTGTACAAGAGGTTACAAAGTAAAAATGACTTTGAAATGAGGAAATCTATTTAACATGGATAAGAATCACAATTACATATTTTCAAGTGTGGATATCATATACCAATCTAAAAAGAAAAATATAAAATAATAATTTGCAGTCTTTTCTAAATTAAATCTTCATAGTCAAATGCCTAAGTATGTCTATGAAAGCATTTGTAAACACAGGGTCTCCTTTCCCTATTTGTAACCAACAGTTGAAGAAGATTTGCTTTTCAACATCAGGAAGCAGCTCTCGGGTCAGAAGGACTAGGTGTTTACTGCATCTGTAATGAAGAAACATTCATAGCAGCTGCTTATGTGCCAGTCACTGCTCACTTAGAACTTAAAGTCACAGTGTGACGCTGGCACCATGAAGGATGGCTAAAGATGCTTTGACTAAAGAGTTTCAGAGCATATTAGTCAAGAATGCATTTAACCAAAGGAGCCTGGATAATTCATCCCACTCTAAAACACACGGGAATCCAACACAAGCATGTACTGTGAATGAGAAAACATATCAATAGTCATGGGGATAATTTTTATCTTAACTTTAAAGAAATCATGGAAGCAATACAGAATAGTTTGAAAGAAACTGAAAAATATTTTTAAATCTCTGAAAATATACATTTGTTAGAGCTAAACACAATAGCTAGAACTGTATCTTGTACAAGAATTTTACAGTTTTCTTTGCTGTCTTATTTCATATAGATTAAAATATAGTCTACTAATACTTTTTTCTCTTTAACAAATTTAAATACTGCAAGCTATGTATGTCCCAAGATTTCTAGTCATTCCTGGATCTAAATCAATTACACAGTGACATAAAGTGAGTTTATAATATTGAATTCTTAGACATGGGAAATGTTTTTGTAAAAAGCAATTAATGTGCCACATTAAAACAATACATTTCTTTTATATATTAGCTAAAAAATCAATCTATTTATTATAAGGTAAATGATATAAATATTTTATATACCAGCTTGTACTTAAAAATTAGTAAATATTTCAGATGCTTGAGCCATTAAAAATATTATTTTTGAAGAAGTTTCAGAGAGAATATGCATAAGCATGAATCTATTTAAGATATGAAGTTCTATGTGGCTTTCGCTGGGGTGTGTGCAGTGTGCTTGCTCTCCTGGAAGTTCTTTCTGTCTGTGTACTCAATGGTGGAAATAAAACTCTCATGTGAGCACGCTTCCAGTGCACAGGAGCACACCCATTTGTCCTCGGAGTATCTAGAACTCAAAGAGCACAATTCAAACACCACAGAGCGGTGCTTACCTTGGTCTTCAATTTTTGAATCTCTGCTTCTGTAACTGCATGTTTTATTTGCAACTGAAAATTGAAAAGAAAAAAAATCTCAACTAAGAGTGTTTCTATATTTTTAAAGACTCAGCAGCGAGAAGAATACCGTTTGACACAATAAAAGCCTAGGAACCTGCTGCAATGCAGCAGGCTGTAAATTACAATGTCTAGCGTGTAAAACGACTCACTGGGTACACACTAATTAAACACAGGGTTTATGGCTCGCAGTTCCTAACATCCGATTAAGTTACCAGTTTAATTGTTCACAAGCCAAAGAAAATAAAACCCATTTCTTGAACTCTGTGGCTCTTCCTTTATGATCTGAGCATCCCGGAGCTGTTTCTTGCTGAACAGCTTGAGCCTTCAACAGGCCTGGCAGAGCGTGAAGATGCAGTTCCACATCTTGCGGAAAGGTGGCGCTGTGGTTCTGTGAGTTTCTCTCACATTCCGCGGTGACTCTGCTGCAGAGGAAGGGGGTTAAGCAGTGGCTCTGAGAAATCTCTGGGTTTGTTTTTCCTCCTCCTTCTTTTCAACAGCAGGAAAGGTACAGATTCAGATTTATGCTCTCCAAAATATCTACCTGTATGAAGACTCCAACCTCAAAGGGCATTTTCTACCACATAATAGTCGCCTTTGCCATTTGTTTGCGTAGCTTCCCCTCCCCCAATGCGGTTCTTTGGAAAAAGAAGGGGTCTTCAATGCGTTATTCATTTCTTTAGGACTAAATGCCCTCCCTGAACTTAAGGAAAACAGTTTTTGGCTCACGATTTGTTCTCCGAAGTCCCTGGGAAATGATGCTTTTGAAATTCCCAGTTCTCCCCGTTTTAGAGGTTAAAACAGGCACCTTCATCAGTCGTATTATGCCAGCTAGAGAGTATGGGAGGGGTCACTCTGCAACTAAATCCAGGAACATTTCTGCCACACTAACGAATATCGGGCACCCTGCTTTT